>WSUE01000301.1:0-42664 GCA_019633535.1 Tulasnella sp. JGI-2019a
ATGACGGAGACGGTGCTATTGGTGAGTTTGACAGCTGTGATCAGGGGACCACCAACTGATACAGTGTTGGAGATGAGACCCGAAAGGAGGGGGAGGATAGTTGCAAGACGGAGCATTTGTAGAGTAGAAGAAAGTAGGTTGCAAGGGATTTCTGAGAGTGGTGTTTCACTGGAGTTGCGGAGGACCGTAAGAAAAGGACGAGATACGAAGTGGTGGGCTCTTATACATCAGTAAACCACCTCAGAGTCATGTGAAGCTGACACTTGCCCCGAGATATACATCCAAGTGGTTTGAGTTGAATGGTAGAGCCGAGAGTCGCTTCGGGTCCTCGGCGGAGTGGGCTCGTTTTCACTACAAATAGATGAACTGGGCCAATACTGCAGCTATCGCGCCCATTCAACTTTGCATATACTCCGGAGATAGTTCTTAAACAATGTTATGCCACTATATTGATCACTTTACTGCGAAGGAAGGGGTGAACGACGCGTTGTTTACTGAGTGCGGAAGCAGAAGTCCTTTAACCAGGGTCCCAGGCACGCCGCGCGCTCAATTGAATAAAAACACAACACCGCTTCTCTCTCAGACTTGGCAGGACAAGAATAGACGGCGCTGAGCCTACGTCATATCATCCGAGTGGCCACCATGACTCACAAGCATCAGTTGGCCATAGGGCGGCTCCCGGAGCAATGTTAAAAGTGAATGTGGCGTTCCAAGTCTCGGCAAGTGTAAGCAGGCTGCCGTACTGTCGGCCATGTTGACGTTAAAGGACCTGAGACAGCGAAAAGGGGCAGCGGCAACTAACAACGTAGGACCAACGACGGGGAGATGCATAAATACTAGCGTTGGGATGATACCACTGCCTCACAGCTGAGCCGAATAAACTGAGGCGAGTCGAGTGCATGGTCTCCACCTTATCGCTGCAGGATCGTACAACCTGACTTCTCCAACGGTTACATGAAAGCGGAGCACAATTTCAACACTTGAATTTAAACGTTGGCATCTCAAAGGGGCAACGTCAAACCAACAGGAATGAAGGAAACGCGTGCAATGACAACGGCCAGGCTGCATTTAGACCCGAAAATACAGTATAAGCATCGTATGTAAATCTAATGCTTTATCCACAGTATCTTGATCCTGGACAGCCTATGGCAGATCCATACACACCTCCGTCCAGACCAAGGATCACAAGTAGCGCTGTGACAACCCCTCCGATACCTTCACCAGCGATCAAACCAGCCGAGAGTGAGTAACCCCAGATCTCCCAACTGGCGGGATATCGCCCCTCCCAGTAGTAAGCGATGTGCGCTCCGATGACCATCGCGATTGGATAGAACGTCTGAGGCACAACAAATCCTAGACCACTGGGTGACGAAAAAAAGAAGAAGCTATGATGAGCACTTCCATCCACGATTGATAATCACCTCGTAGCTTACATTGCACTCCAGTTAGGAACCAACCAGCGATATCGTTCGGGAACGAGGAGTTGCCTAACGGGCACCGTGATTCCCGATAAGATGCCAAGTACAATGGCCGTCTTTGCCGACGAAGGGGGTATGGGAAGCTGGGTTAGAGAGCCAGATCAGCAACGATTCCTTCGCCACCATAAAAACAGTTTCATCCAACCTCAGGTCTTGTCACAGCCTCGGTGACAGACCTCCAAGCTTGCACCGCAGGCATGCCAAACGCCGTACACGGGATCTCTAAATCTGTGATGCATGGGTATGCGCTCGCGAATAGCACAAAAAGGACCACAGACAGCCAGATGCCCAGAAAGCTTCCCGCGAGTTGAGCGTAGAACTGAGAGAGCGGTGAAGCACCGAGGATATGGCCCGTCTTGAGATCCCCAACCATGTCAACGGAGTGAGAGGCTGCTTGGCCGGCAATCGAGCCAGCTATGACATTCGTGGTCGAGGTCAACGATACGAAACCGCGAGGTGTCGTGCAAGAGAAGAGAAAAGCTAGGCCTACCGATCAAGTTGGTTGTCTGGGCACGATGTAACTCGAGACCCTGGCCCTTTGTGATGCCCCCGATCACAAGCTGCGATGCTTTCGCTATTGTTCCAACAGGATTGACGTCGGTTGTTCCAGATGCTTGCACTCCGACAAAGGAGAAGACAAACGCAAGTACCAAGGCGACAATGCCCACTATGTAGTCCATGCCGCTTTAAATTGGACTTTTGAGTACTAAATTTTCAAGTCAAATGCATGACGACCCACAAGGAATATTTCCCGACGACCAAAGTCCCAATGCTGGAAAGAAGAAGTCCAGAAGTCCATTGCCACGTCGGTATCTGTTCATGGGGTAAGGCGGGGTCTTCCACCTCATCTTCCGCCTCGGGCTTTGATGTAGGTTGGTCGCGTTGTAATATGGTGGAAACCATATTCTTGACAGAGCGAAAGAACATTGGAGCGGACCACGCAACCTCCACAAACGAGTAAACCAGCATCACAGTGACCCTAAACAGTGAGGTTGCTTGTGTGAACAACTCGCGGCAAACGGCAATAATAGAAACTAACCCAGGCCAGAGCATCCAATACCGGGGGGATGGTCTATGAACGGGATCCGGTGATGTCATGGACACTGAATAAATTGTAGTATCAGGACGCTGGTATCTATTGGATGTGAAATGCATTAAAGAGTGATTCACCTACTTACTGTAGTTTATCCACCCGGGAACGTTGGCTGCATCGATTTCTTCGCCGAACGCGACGCCTTGACTGACAATCAAAGGCCCGATGACTCCCCAGGCCAACATAGCTCCACCAAGAAAGCTCCACGAGGCGTTCAATCCGGAGAGTGCGCCGGCAAAGATAAAAGCAGGTGTAAACTCTATCGTGTGAAATACAAAGGTGATTGAGGGATCTAAGAATGAATGCGCGGTGGCCTATAAAGCATATGAACGCACCAAGCCACCAGCCCCAAGACTCCAACGCCAGTGCGCTCTTGATACCTATCTGGCTGAGCCACCAGAAAATGTGCCAATCCCACAAGACGCCAGGGAAATATGACGCCAAAGTCTTGAAACTCAGAGATATGGCGAAGCTGCTCCCAATAATCTTGATCTTTTTCTCAGCAGTTCGGCGTTCCGAGGCGGTCGTTGTCGCGTGTAGAGACTGAATAGTGTATGCAGTTGCTGTGGGGGTCGGAAAGACGAGTTTTTGCTGTACTAAAACCTCGGATGAGCTTACGTTGCCTAGGATCTTGAGAAGGGACTTACAGATATAGTATTTTCTTAGAGGTACCTTGTCTTGAGTTGTTAGCAGGAGATATATATATAATCTTGTCTTCAGAACTCACAGCGAAGAATAGACCATAGAATGCGGTAATTGTCGTCAGAAGAAATAAGCGGTTCATATCTTCTTTTGGGGTCGTCATGAGTCCTAGATGGTACATGGCTGGCACAGCTGCTACGAAGAGGGTTGTGAGGCCCCCAGCTGCTGTTGCGGCACTCTGAACCGTACCTATAGGTGCATTATCCTTGGGTTCAGGGTTCAGAATGCGATGTACTCCATTCGGCTTACTTACAATTCTCCTTGGGACCGAAATATCCTCCGCCAAGGTAGGCTGGTAGCGTGGTCGAAAGTGGTTTAAGGATAGCAAACCCAAAGATGGCGCTAAATCCGAACGCACGCAACGAATGAGCATCGAAACCTTGGTCCAGTGATGGAAAGAGCTTGGGTCTCACCCAGACAAAGATGCTCCAAAGGAAAAACCAGTTTTTAATCCAAGATATATGTTGGAAGCGCCGACAACCAGCCCGAGTATGCTTCCAATAAGCACAGCACGCACGGTCAAGGTTTGAGACTCCTCTGGTGATAGAGAGTCTGATTCGGGCCAGTATTCAAAAGCGTCGTCAACTGGCGAACCGTCGCCGTCGCTGTAATCTTCTCGCAGCCAGTCCCAGAATATTTATAACTAAATAAAGAATAGAAGGGATAAAGGACTAACCTGCGTTTTCAGAGTCGAGTTGAACTGCCCTAGGTTGTCGGGACAGAGGGATATACTGCTCTGGCTCTGGCTGGCGTCTTGAGCCGGCACTCTTTAAAACCTTAAACAGGCGCTTCAAAGGACCTTCTTGAGCAATATTTGAGGCAAAGTGGTACTCTCGCTGTATAGGCCGGTCATCAGACATGCTAGTGTACCGGTCGGCGACGTGTGTTGGCAGTGCAGTGCACAGGTCCTGGGAACGGCGACACCAAAGCTCTCCATCTTTTATTCTAATAACGACGACTCCAAAGAAACGTTCCAATCCCCAGATTTGTGCTACTTCTAAACGATGAGGCTCGCTGTGCTTGTTACTGCCTTGATCACGACTGCCAACGCGCTTCATTTCTACTTGGACTCTGGCGAGAGACGATGTTTCGTAGAGGAATTGCCAACGGAGACTATCTTTGAAGGTAACACGCTCATTATCAAAGGCAGCTTCCTCAGGACTAATAACCACCTGTATTTTGTATATTAAAATAGCACACTACAGGGCCCAGGAATGGGACGAAAAGGCCAACGCATATGTCCATCATGAAAAGCTTGGTGTTCAAGTTAATGTCGAAGTAAGTCTTGTCAACGCCACTGTACGCATCCACCCCAACCGCTTAATGCCGTCCTTCCGGATGGCAGGAGATGGATAGCGGCCACGTCGTCGTCAAGACACGAGGTCCCGCCGAGGGCAGATTCACTTTCACCTCACATACATCTGGTGACCACTCCTTCTGCCTCGGTACCAACTACACCGACGGTTGGTTCTCCAATCGACACGTAAAAATGTACCTCGACGTCAACGTTGGAGCAGCGAGACGTGATGTGGAACATGACCGCTCACATGTCAACGATGTAGCCGAGAAGCTGCGCGATTTGAACAAGAAACTCACGGATATCAAGCGGGAGCAACGTTATCAGAGAGAACGAGAGGCCACGTTTAGGGATATGAGCGAGAGCACGAATAGCAGGGCCACGTGGTACACGATCCTGCAAATCGTAGTTCTTTTGGGTACATGTGCGTGGCAAATGCGGCATCTGACGGTAAGTAGCTCAAATATCCGACCATGTTGTGTCACTCGTTGCTTAAGAATCCACGATGTCTGACTGGTGGTTTGCTTAATATTGCAGCGGTTCTTTGAGGAGAGGAAGGTTCGGTGAGGCTCAATATCCTTGATGTATGTTACTTGATACCTTTCGCATGCTGGATTTTACTCTTTTCCTATCACTCTCACAATTCTGAGGCGAGCTGCAAAGTCTTAAGTCGAAGTCGAAGTCCTTGGCGATTATGACCATTTCTTTGCCGTGATAACGACCCTCGACAAATTGACAGGTTACAGCGCGCCTTCCAGCCGCATCTGTCATTCCAGTGTCCATTGGTCTGAAGTACCGTACTGGCTTCGCTTAGAGATCGTATTTCACACCTGGCTTCTCGCTGGACATGTACGTGTGCTTTGCCAATAACGGGTATTCATAGGTCCGCAATCAGTTATGGATAATGCGCGGACGCAGGGTGGGCTCAACAAAAAAAAACTAGTTCGCGGGATGTCCCGCAGAAATCTTGTCGATGGTTCTCGCGCGTAACGGTGTATCTGCGAATAAGGCCTGCACCATCCGTACCAGTTCATCCGCTTCGAAGTCCACAAGGGCACCTTCATCGAATAGGTACGAGATATCGGCCATAGAAGCTTCCTAGAAATGCCAAAGTGATTTGATCAGATAATGGCCTCGGCAATTGAACCACAGGCACTTAGGACGGACCAGAAGCTCAGCAAGGTACGAGAATTTGAGCCACGACGGAACGTGCGCCACAACAGTTGTCTGCAGGGCAAGATAGTGAGTACTTGAGTCCACCCAAGTGCAAAAAGGCAATGTACCGAGCCATCATCCCCAACAAACAGGTCCTCCAAAGGCGATATGAGCTTCAGAAGCTCGTTCAGTCTGTGGGACTCCATTTCCGGGATATCACGAAGTGATGTGATATCTCCAATGATGCGGGATAAAATTTCTTCAACTAGGTAGCCGGTGGCCTCGAGATACTTGCTCCTCGTGAGCGTATTCTGCGATATTAAGATGTTGTTCAAGAGGGCGATCAGTGATTGGCCATATCAGAAGCCATACCTTAAATGCACGCGCCGTCGCCGTCATATCGTTGACCACCTGCTCCACCGCGTTTCTACAAACTGACAGTCGAAGATCGTCCCCTGTGTCCACGAACCCGTCAGCCCGGCCCAAGACTTCGCCCATCGTGTTGATCTCCCTATCCTATTGAGGATGAAGAACCTGTCAACCGAGAGCGCGCCAGTTGCATGTCCAGGAACTTACCAAGGTCATCTCGAACCAAGACTCCCCGATCCGCTGAAGTCGTTCTTGCGTTTCGAGCAGTCTTGTTTTCGTAGCCTCTCCAGTGACGTGTTTGCCGAGATGAACGATCTGCGACGCCATGAACCTACAGTCGTTGGAGAATCGCATCGAATCCCCTGTTGAGTAAGCCTGGGATGAGGCTAATGTTGTGGGATGGGCCACGGGGTAAAGGGACCGATAAAGGTCAAAAACTGATGGAGCGGTCGAAACGATGAGAGCCCCGCGTGGTGGATCATGTGGAGGCAATACGCTATGGGAATTGTGCATCAGTAGGGGTAAGTGTAATAATGAACGCTTGCAACGTTACGAACTCTGAATCCATTAACTGTCTTCCTTCCAACAGCGTCTTCTCCGCTAATGCCAGGACCTTTTGGGCGGATGGTGATATAAGGTAGGTTTCAGGCGGAACCTTTGTTGGCAAGGTTGTGGAGGCCTTCACCAGGGGCGACGCGATAGAGACAGGAGATTGTGAGGTCGACAACGCTATGGCCAGACTCGAGGGTGAGGTTGAGCTGAAGCTGCCCCGTGTAGCTGAGAACCTTTCGAGCCCTCGAGCTTGTTTCGGAGGAGATTTCGGTACTGGATGGGGCGTCATCGGCGTCTTTGGGAGATCATCGTCCCAGCCCCATGGGTCCACTTCAGGTCCAGGCTCCGATTCTGAGGTCCCAGTTGATTGTACACGCGTGTCACTCTGGATGTCCAACTTCTGTTCCGGAACGACAAGCGAAGGAGCAAGGGGCTCATCATCGTCAAATCCCCATGCTTCCTCAGCTTCAGGAGTGAGGTCCACCGCTGACTCGTCTGTCATCGTCTCTCCTGAAGATGGGCCAGCAACTGGCTGATCGTCAAAGTCCCATGCGACCTCGTCGGGCTGCTCGTATGATGCCGGGGCATCCACGATTACCGCACTAGATGCAGATGACCCCTCGCCTTCCGAAGATACGTGCACAGAGGGGCTCACTATAGGCTCTTCCTCAACACGGACACCAACCCCTTCTTCATCACCTTCAGGATCTTCGATGAGCTCACGGACAGTTGACACAATAGTCTCCCGTCTTCGCTTTTCGAAATGACCTCCGACATCCTTTGCCCATTCCTGAAGGATCTTCTCCTTTCCAAACTTTATCCCCATCTTCTCCCCTAGCTCTGATTCGACATCAACCGCAGTCGCCACGAGTCTGAGATAGGAAGGGAGGCCCGACAAAGAGGTAGGTGTAGATGGTCGCAGGAGTTGGGAGAGGATGGCTTCGATGATAGGCCTGTATAGAGCGGGAAAGAAGGTTTGATCATGTGGAGTCGGGAGTGCCTGTGAAAGACCATCTTGGATGTAGGTCATAAGGACTTGAAGGTTCTGGAGTGGGGCTGAGCCAGTGGTAGCTGAGAAGCTGATTTCAAATATCGTAGTTGGGTCTTTGTCGTTCGTAGATCTTATTTGTGCAGCGGCTGCCTTTTGGGAGAGAAGTGGTTCCACTAGCTTGGAGAGCAACTCTTTCCGGAAATTCGTAAGTTTTGCGTTCACGACGTTTGGTGTCATTGAGGTGAGTGTATCGGAAAGAGATATTGTTTTTTTGGAGTCGATTACTGGAAAAGGTGTGTGAGTTTCGGATACAAGAAACGCGTTTGTACAACACATACTTGATACATATGTCGAAATATTCAAAGATGCAATGCCCGGCTCCGTCTTAATGATTATGCTTCGGGAGAAAGCGTCTCCAATCTGCTCTTGAATCGTATCAACAGCAACTCTAAATCGCCTCTGTTTGTATTACGGAAGGTCAGTGAGTTCTCAGTTATGAACACCAAAGCATATCTACCTTCATATCCGCCATTACCCGGGTTTCATGCAACGGTCGGGGTGCATCCCCAATCAGCGATCGTATAGTATCGGCCGTTTGGACAGCCAAGGCTAATTGGCCCTCCGATGTGAGTTTCAAGAGCTCATTGTGCTCGTTCTTGCATTGCAAAAGGTATGACAACGCCTCATCCTTCACTTCAGTGAAACAGTGTTGCTGTGCTAGATTAGAATGGTATTTCAGAACCTTAAGGAGGGAAGGTAAGATGCCTGTCTAATGCATCAGGAAGGTGAGCGAGTTTCAAACATCCAGAAATTCAAATATTCACCTCGGCATCGTTTAACGCTACCCCCAAATCCCCTACACTAGTTGACAGGCTTCGAAGACGCGACTGGGCGAGCCGAGTAGATTCCAACTGTTCCTCAAAGGCAGGCAGGTCCGATTGGACGCGTTGATGTATGCGGTCCTATCAAAACACGCATAAGCGCCTGCATCGTTGCTGCACGTCATCCAAAGCACCTTGGCCGCCTGCATGGCTGTGTCAACATCCCCTAACAATCCTACAAGCGTCGTCCGGGTAAGAGTCTCGGGTGTGGTCTCAGCTAACCGCTTGAGAAATGGCTCAGCATGGGAGCTCGTCGAACCAAATGATGAGCCATCTTGGGAGAATCCAGCTCGAGGCAAATGAGGAGGCAAGGGAAAGGCCATATATTGCGTTCACCTAAGGGATCTAAACACTCAGCCCCTCCGGGCGATAAGCTTCTTAGTCCATCTGAAGTCCATACCTAACTGGCGACGTCCTGGCCGCTATGTAGCGTGGTCGAAATTACAATGAAGCCGTGCGCGTGGCGAACCTTCGACTGTTGTAATTTCAACGGACCCAATCCCCAGGATGGCTTCGCGCAAAGTCAGAATTGAAGAAGTAGAAGATGAGGTGAGCATGATTCTCTAAGCTTAACACCTTGGATGCCTGACTTGACACATCAAGGATGGAGATATCACCCTTGAAAACCTCGGTGAGGCGCCATCTGCACCAATCCATGTTGCAGAACTGACTTTCTTCCTTCGCAAATTAGTCGATGATGCGAACTATACAATGGGAGGCGAGCGCTCTGAACGTGCTAGGCAGGAAAATCAGGCGATCATTGACGAGCTGGAGAGGAAGAAACGCGCAAGAAGTACGGCAGTTCCAACGGATGACAATAGAGTCAAGCTGCGGTTGAGAGAGATCGGAGAACCAATCACATTATTCGGTGAAAGAGTGAGTACACCATTATTCTATTCCGATTATGTTGTCCGAACCATATATCTATTTCCTGTAGGCTCCGGACCGCCGCGACCGCTTGAAATATGTACTTTCTCAAATCGCTGCAGCCCGAGGAGGGGAAGAAGCGGAAGTGGATTCAGAATCAGAGTCAGATGACGAAAAGGTGCGCTCTAAGATTTACTTTGTTGGTTTTGGCACACTGACCAGATAACGGTTGTAGGAGGAAGAGTTCTACACCCAAGGAACGAAAGAACTCCTCGAAGCTCGACGGAAAATTGCTGAATTTTCTTTACCTCGGTTTGTCTTTTACTTTCCATTGCTTGATATAACGCCCTACTAACGCCGTGTGCAGCGCTCGGCACCGCCTTGCCCAACAACGGCAACAGAACAAGCTGCCACTCAGCCGAACCATCGACCTACGGAAGCGGGTTTTCGCTCAGCTGAAAACATACACGAATCTCGGCTCACAAATCGGAGACTCACGACCAGTCTCCCAGGTGCGCTTCGCGTCCGATGGCCGAACTTTGGCGACCGGTAGCTGGTCTGGGAACCTTAAAATCTGGGATATTCCTTCTTGCACTCTACGAACCGAATTCACTGGTGAGGCTCACTTTTGGCCATTTCTCTTCCAATGCGCAGCTGACTCAGCATAAACTTTAGCGCATCGCGACCTTATCGGCGGGGTTGCTTGGCATCCCGGTGCAGATCTGAGTGACCAGTCAAGTACATTGAGCATTGCATCAGGCGGAGGAGATCATCTCATCAAGCTTTATTCAGTGAATAAGTACGCATTGGAACCTTTGGCTCATTAGCATCATTTACTCACCAACATTCTAGTAAAGTACCTCTAGCGACCCTAAAGGGTCACGATGCACGGGTGTGCCGTATTAACTTTCATCCTTCCGGCGCCTATCTCGGGAGCGCCAGCTTTGATGGAACTTGGCGACTCTGGGACGTTGAGACTCACTCTGAGCTACTTCTTCAGGAGGGCCACTCCAAAGAGGTGTACGCCCTGTCATTTCAGGATGACGGTGCACTAGCAGCATCGGGGTGAGTTTTATAAATGAACCTCTCCTGTGCCGCCCGCTAGCTAACATCGGATAACACTCCCGCAGCGGGCTTGATGCAATCGGCCGTGTATGGGACTTGCGATCCGGGGAAAACGCAATGGTTTTAGACGGCCATGCACAAGCTATTTTTGCGATGGACTTCTCGCCGAATGGGTAAGTCTATGATGACAACAGCGAACCAAGGTCATCCTGACTTATGTTTCTTACCTCCAGATACCAAATAGCTACCGGCTCTGCGGACGATACGATACGAATCTGGGACATGCGTGCTACCAAGGCTATACACACAATCCCCGCCCATAAATCGAATATCTCGGACATCCGATTCTTCCGACGAAATGGGAATACATTCAACACTGCGCCAAGCGAGAACGAGGATGTCAAGATGCATCTCAAAGTGGACGAGGACGTCAAACCTGTGATCAGCTTGGAGGTGAACGCCACTGCACCTAATGGCGACTCCGCCGACGTTAAGCCAAATATCGCATCCACGACCTTGCCGACGACTCGAATCTCCGTCGATGATGACAAGTATCAGTCTGGGTTGTACTTCGTCAGCTCTGGATACGACGGCCTAGTGAAGATCTGGAGTGCAGATGATTGGCATCTTGTGAGGGCTCTTTCCACGGATGCGGGAAAGGTCATGTCAGTGGACGTGAGCGCGGATGGGATGTTCATTGCTTCCGGGTCGTGGAATCGGAGCTACCAGCTCTTTGCTGGGGATAACGTGGTGATGTAACCAGCGTACAACCATTTAATATGATCCAGTCCTGGAGAAGTGCACTGAGCTTTTCTTGCAGTCGGGCAAACCTCGTCAGAAGGCACAATATATACAACTGTAGTCCAGGTAACTCGGCCTTCGTTTACATTAGCCGTTGGTATTGCTTCTTTGAAGCCCAGTCTCGCTGGTCATACCCTTATTGACCCGTGCTGGCCCACGGCTCCTTGATAAAGATCATAAGTCTCTTCGAATAAAATATTCCAGCTTCATTCCCTCTAAAACCGTACTCATCAACGCAACGTTACTCTCACTATCAATCACTCTCCTTCAAAGAATGCTGCTCTCCTCAGCAATACTCGCTATTGGTGTCCTTCCCTTCGTCTCCTTCGTGAAGGCTTTCCCATCGTTTGCCGGTACAAACCTATATTATGCCGCTGGCCTCTCGGCTTCACAACGTGCTACATACTTTGCCGGACTGCAAAGCGCAGACATGAAAGTGCTTAGGTGAGTGGCTACGAAGGCAGTCAAATTGCAACCAAAGTACACTAATACCCGAACATAGAGTCTGGCTAGATGGCCAATCGACCGCGACAACCAAGGTTAGTTCCGCGACTAGAGCCGCCTTACCTTGGAAGCATACCGTAACGCTCTCCGCCCGCGAATAGAACACGCCAATCACAAGTTACCCCGACCTGGAAACCACTGTCGGAGTCTATAACGACACTGTTCTAGACCTCCTCGATGCTGTGATGCTCGATGCCAAGAATTATGGAATCAAGCTACTCATCAGTATGCATTCATGGAACGCGCTCTCGAGGCCTGACATATATGGGGAAACGTAGGTCCCAGTCGCTATCCAAGAACCTGATGCTGACGAGATCGATGATTAGATACGGAGTTGAGAACTTTTACATCTGGCAGAACGCTACAAAAGCATTCGACAATCGGATGTACGTCGCATCAGCATTTGTCTGCCCTAGCATGTGCGTATCGTACCCATTAGGCGTCACGTAATGAATCACGTCCACTCGACCCTGCATGTCCCTTGGAAGCACCTCTCCGACTACATCTTCGCGTTTGAGGCAGAGAATGAAATGGCGATTGGCAACGTGAGCCCGCTTGCTCGGAGTCTCTTCTCAGATCTAAACGCCCTTGAAAACGCCTAATTTGACAGGGGCAAGATTTCATCGTTGCTCATTCGGATTGGCAATGCAGCCGAGCTCAGGTCATCAAAGCGGAACTCGCAGGAGCACAGGTGCGCAGGAATTTCAATCTCCCAAATGTAATTAGATGGTTAATGGTGCCTGTTTCACAGATCTTGGTAACCACGGGTGGTGAATCATGGCTTGACGAGTCCATCAACGATACTCTCCTCAACTGCACTCATCTGGACGTTGTTGCCGTACATGCTTACGGCGTCGGAGATCTGGACACCACGAAGATTCAACCTTACGTCACCAGTGCGCTTCAGAATGGGAAGAAGCTGCTTTTCCAGGAGTGGGGCGCGTGCTACTATAACACGTCCAACAACGTCTGTAGCAATGGTTCGTGATCACCATAAAGTTGCAGTCTAAACTTGGTGGGAAACGCTCACTTTACCCTTCTATATTAGACGCTGCCCTTCCTGAAAGTCAGAGGGACACGAACATTCTTGAATTTGCGGGCAACATCAGCGCTGCTGGAATACCATGGTTGTACTGGCAGGTTCTTCCGAACGCCGATCCGCATTACGTGAGTGCCACTTTGTATACTGAACCTGCCATCCTTCTGAACTAGGCGACGTGCCTGCCTTTCATATAGGGTTATGACTACGAGGTTGGACTTACTGATCTATCATTCCAAGCGCTGGCTACAGCAGCCAAGGCCGCGTCTAACTATGATACTCCCTTCGACTTCACCCCTTACTTACTGTAGCCTTAAACGTTGACACTCTACACACTCGCTGCAAAGATACCAAATGATGAGCGCACCTCCGTCAGGGGACTGATACAGATGCACGATCGACTGAAATATTGAGCTTGAGCTATTAAAGACATTCGTAAGGGCGGACTATATTGATTACAAGTGAAGAGTAAGTCTGAAAGAGATAAAAGGTTGGGTACGATGCGGTACCTAAGTAGGGTTGAGATCAAAAGACATGTTCAACTAAGTGGAGGGCGAGAGATACAAAGGAAAGTGAAGAATCTCGATGATACAGATTGTAAAGCTAATGGGGCATGCATGTAAGTCCCAAGTTCTGGGGAGCCGGGACGGGCGTCGCCGATAGACACATCTCCGACATGAGCTTTAGGTTCGTTGTAGTCACCAGTACATATATACTTTTAGATGTTCTTGCGATGTACAAGTCCTGCCAGTAGATCTACTCCCGCTTGGACGCCGTCCACAACAGTGACTCGACCCTCGGTTGCCGACGCCACGATGCGCCCCGTGCCGCTCATGCCGGCGCACCCGAGACATATGACATCAGCACCTTTGGTCACCAATGACTTCGCGGCAGCACCAATCCTACTTGCGACCTCTTCCTGATCCGCTTCGTGCAACTCGTTGACTCCAAGCCCTGTAGACTCTACACCCACGAATCGCTTGGTACGCCATTGTCGCATGTCAGGTATCCCCAATGATTTCGAGTCAAATCCGAGGAATTTAGCGACTCCCGTTGAGAGAGCCGACTCCCAAGCCGCTCCTGTCGTAACGATGCCAAAGGCTTGGCCTAACAATAGTGCGTGTGCGATGCTTGCTTCGAATATCCCGATGATAGGAAAGCTTGGATGAATGCTCTTTAGAGAGTGTACAAGCGGATGATCGGAGTAGCACGCGATAAGGATTGCATCGATCTCTCCGTTGAATATGGCTTGATTGAGTAGAGGGAAGCAAGCCTCTTCAGACTGCAACGACGTTTTGTCATCGTCGATGGAGGGTGGAGCGGAAGGTGGTCCTGTAAGATATTTGAGAATGCAGCCTGGAGGGCATGCAATAGAATTTTTGAGAGTATCCGTGATCGGTACTGATGAGTTTGGGTTCACGACGAGTATACGCGTCTGCTCAGACATGATGATGACGATGAGGTCGTATAATTAGCCAAAGGCCATAAATCCGTATGGTCCGAACCCCGCACATGCATATCGTCATCTCTAATCAAGCCATCATCTATGTCTAACATCATGTCCGATCAAGAAAGTACAACCATCGAATGGACCGCACGAGTTAGATGCAACGAACGTACTCTTGGAGGAAGCTTCTCCGTCCTCATCTTCTTAGGGCCGATCCCCGACGATCCCAAAGACTGGAACGTCTCGCCATCTTTCGTTGGCAAACACAGCATTTTCACCAGTGGAAGAAGTGGATACGGCTCCTCAGAGCAGAGTCCAGGGACGACGGATAAACGGACCGAAGGATTCATTGCGCTGAACCAAGCACTGGAAGCTTCGCACGTATCCTCGCTCAGAGAGGAAGATGTCATCCCTTACCTGCATGATAACTTGGACTGGCGCATTAAAAAGGTGCGCTATCACAACCTATGTATCAATCCATCAGTCCTGACGGTTTGGCACGGACCAAGGTCAATGGCGCAGCCGTTCCTATTTCTGATTTGCCGTCTCTTGAGGTCGATGTTCTGAGCACCGTCTTCGAACGCGGCCCTCCAGGTCAGCCTAACCCCATCGGAGCACCTAGGCACCATCACGAGATTACCTCCGGTCGTCCCGGGGGTCATCAAGCCAATTTGTGATGTATAGCTATCGGTGAGATGCGGGAGCTCATGTAAACGTTCTATCGAAGCTGAAGTCGATTCTATTCCCATAACTCCGTATATAAAGCGCTCCTGATCGCTGGAATATATCGCAATGGAAGTAGGGTCATGAAAGTCGATACCAGTGGTTCTTCTCAATTCCTCGTTGTTGTATTCGGTAGCCCCAACAACAGGTGCCCAACAATATGCCCCAAACTAGTCTAGATATGTTACTTACAAGAATCCAGGTCCCTTTCTATCGCAAACACAGGGACTGGAGAGAGTGGAATAGTTTATTCGAGTTCGTATTTGACTTGGAGTGTTCTTTGAGTGTTATATGATGATGGATTGTCCGCTTCTACCCCATAAGCGTCCCAGCAATGTGGCTAGCGACCAGATCGCAATTACTAGAGTGAGACATTAGGCTGAAATGGAGTATGTACCGAAACAGAGGGTATACAGGATGGCTGCCAAACCTTTGCATCACACGGAAATAATGAATGGCAGTGCTGACAGTAGCTTTTGAAGAGCGAGCGAGTTTGATTCAATGACAATCTTACAGGTATAATGGATGACCCTGTATGAGACGGCACGGATGTCCATAGAAAGGTTGGACGTCAACGCTGAACAATGAACGGACAACCTGGGGACAAAATACATAAAGAATGGTATAAGAACGAACAGAAAGCGTCATTCAAGACCAGCCGCCACCGCGCGCGGACCAGCCTCTGTCACGACCACGGGAATCCCCTCTGCCGCCTCGAATGTTACCGCGCCCACGACCAGACCCCCTCTGTCCTCCACCACGATCATCTGAAAACCGCCTCGATCGATCTGGCTCGTACCCACTCCTTGCACGGTCGTAATCACCTTGAAATCGACCCCTACCATGTGGAGGGGATCGTCGTCCATTCATGTCCTCCATGGTACTGAGTGGAAGTCTAGATTAGCGAGAGAAGCACGAACGTGAGGCCGGAAGGGAAGCGGGACCTACTTCTGACGGGACATGTGAATGGGTGGGCCATACGACGCTCCAGCGGGAGGACCGGGTGGGTACCCTATGCTCTCCCCGAGATAGCCTCCATATCCACCCATGGGGGGAGGAAGCGC
Organism: Tulasnella sp. JGI-2019a; assembly: GCA_019633535.1. Classification (NCBI taxonomy): domain Eukaryota; kingdom Fungi; phylum Basidiomycota; class Agaricomycetes; order Cantharellales; family Tulasnellaceae; species Tulasnella sp. JGI-2019a. The sequence continues at coordinate 16,029 of WSUE01000301.1, forward strand.
ATACGGTTGTTGGGCAGTGTACGGCGTGCTGGAACCAGGGAACGACTGAGGCGGAGAAACGATCGAGTTCGAAGGGGGCGGTTCAGGGTATGGAGGTTGGAATGGCGGTTGTTGCTGGGGTATTATCGCTGGAGGATGTGAAACTGAAGGAGCAATCTGTTGCTGCGCGAGGGAACTTGTGACCGCTTGGCTCGACATCAGACTCTGTAGGAGGGTTTTGTGTTGTTCAGTCAAGCCGCCTGGTATAAGACTTTCTAAAGAGGAGATTGAGCTTTGGATTACTGGTTGCGGTTGCGGTGGTATGAATGAAGGAGCGGGATCAACTGGGCGTGGTGCAGGTATGGGAGGGGATGCAGAAGTTTGAACTGCGACTCTGCCTTTTTGTAATACAAAGACGCCTAGTAGCATGTTTCCAGTGCGTTGCTCTGGCAGGTGGACATCATCGAGGAGTTCGATGAATTCTGGGGTGGGATCTTCTGGTCTGAATGGGACTAAATAGAAGTCCTTTCCGACAATTTGGTCCGGGGGCGTGTTAGCCCAGGGGAACACTAGCGCGTAGCGTCTGGAAGCGTAACGTCAGCACACCTCGATATTGCTTATTTTCAAGACACTTACCCCTTCATGATCAAAAAGTCAAAGAGCTGGTTAAAATCGGTGTCAATCGGGCTGATCGGTGACAATGCTACAGCAACGAGTTCTTTAGATGGGTTGAAACGGATGTCCACCAGATACTTCGTGGCATTCGCAATCGCCACGCGCCCATCTATGCGAGTGATTGAATGCGTAAAAAGCTGCTTCCAAGTTGCTAGTGAATCTCCCAAATTTCGGCCACCGATCTGTCGTGCCCTGACGGTTGTCGTCCAGGCAGAAGAAGTCTCAACTGGCATTTGAACCTAGGAGAAGTCGGTGTTAATTTCAAGACTCGAGGCGTGACGAGACAATAACTCTCACTCACGTTTCCAGTCCAGACAATCGGCAAAGCTTCAAAGTCTGCCATCTCATCCTTCTTTCCAGAGTCACTAACACTACTAGGGACTGTAGCAATGTCCGTCTCCATCGGCTGTGGTTCATCGCTCGGCTCGAAAAGCTCTCCTCTGTCAAAGAACATGTCAAAATCTGTGTCCCGGATCTCCTCGTCTTGATGGGTGGGTAGCTGCTCTTGTGGTGCTGGGTCACTAGTTGAAGGGAGGGAGGATGGTTCGGCGGCGCCTCCCCAGACGGAATCGAGGTTGAACGATGTAGAGGATTGAGACGCTGATAGTAAGGCAGATGCCAATAGAGTGTTTGGATTTGATGGCCCACCGCCACCAGCCGAGATAGACATTGATCGACTGGGAGAATGAACGGAATATCCCGATGTATTGGGGGGAATAGTTATCGGAGGAACAGTTGATGATGCTGACGGCTGCTTGAACGGCAAAGTGGAGCCAGACGAGAATCCGTCCATGTCCCCAGAAGGGAGCCCCATGTCGCCAAGGACCTCAGAGATGTCGAATCCAGAAGCGGAAGCCGACGGAAAATCCGTTGGTGCAACAGTGGATCTTGGAGAGTCCATGGCGATGGGAGACTCGGCATGTTGATACTCTACTGTGCTGCCAGCCATCATCTCATCATCGTAATGCTGCTGTTTCGCGTCCGCCTCTTCGGCCTCGGTTAGAACTCTAGGTTCTGCAGGTCCAGGTGCAAGATATCCTTGCATGTCTTCGATCATCTCCTCGCCCTTATGCGTCATTTTCGCTCTCGGTGCAGCTGTCTTGGCCTCTAAGATCGAATGTCGCAGAGATGCGAGATGGGCACTCTCAATCTGCTGCTGCAGTTGCTCGTTTGCTAAGTCTGCCGACGACATTTTGGAAAGCTCGGACGGGGTTATGGCCCCTGAGGCAATCTTGTGCCGCAACTCAGTACGATCCTCTTTCTCAAGATTGAAAGTAAGCATACGGTAGCGTTCCCTACAAAGAGTGTATTCCGAGCGAGAATCAGGGGTGTGGCCTGGTATACGAAGATTGGTTCGGTTTCTGCACTCACTTGTACTTGGGCCCAGCTGTCTTCCGCCCTTTCTTGTCCAGCTCGGAGAAGATCTCAAAAACACACTGCTCGAGCTCCTGTGCGAACGGGTGGGCCTTCTCCTGGGCCTCTGTCTTCTTCAGTTCTTCATTCTGCGGGTCAGACGAAGCGTCTGTCCCCGCGTCTGGCTCTACGACAGCCTTAAAAAATATAGAAGTGACGACGTCCTGCAGTTTACCCAAACAAAACTTCCGCACGGGATCATCGGCAACAGTAGCGGTCTTTGGAGCCTGTTCTTCAGGACTATCAGCTTTAGCTCGCTTCTTGAACGGTTCGGGATCAGCGGCATGTGACAGCGATTTCCGCTTCCGGTACGTGGCAGGCTTTCCGGAGTCCACATGTCTTGAAGACGGACGACGTTGGCGGGCCGTGGACGGTGATCTGGATGGGGAGCGTGACGCGGCTGTGGAAGCGGACGATGAACGATGGACAATACGGGAAGACGTCTAAGAGGTCAGAAATGGATTTGTTAGTGCGACGCGCATAAAAAATGTAACTGACACGACTAACAGTGCGTTGATTTCGCTTGGCACGTCGATATTCATCGACGTAATCCTCGTCTTCGCTCGTCCCAGCAGCAGAGGAGGCCTCGTCCCCGAGATCCTCAACTAGTTCAATGCAATTTTTGGCCTGATGTGCCGTGCTTGGCGGTTCGTTGACCGGGGGTTGCATGTTGTTCTCGTCATCGGTAATTTCCCAAGTCACTATGAATCAGGTAGTGTCGGGTCAGTAACGCTGAAATAGAAGATGGCGAGGCTGCTCGAGAATTATAAAAGGCTGGATGTGTCTGTGACAGCAACAATAGACTTATGTACATAGGCCAGAAACAGCCCAGAATACGAAGATGGCCATGGTACATGGAGGGCAAACAGGTTACGAGCAGCTTGGTCCCAAGACAGACTCAATCAGGTGCACGCTGCATGCCGTCCGGCGCAAGGAATAGGCAAGCTTCGCATTGCCACAAGAATGTACGAACAGCACCACTGATGCGGCACGATAGCGAGCGGGAAAACAAGTAGACCACCGAGAAATAAGAGGCAAACTACTGTATGAGCACTTACTTCGTGTTGATTTCCCAGTGCTCTCATGACAAGCATCGCAAACATATGTCCCTATTCAAGCGGATCAATTGAAACGCTCGGCTAACCAGGAGAAAATTGGACGATACTCACCAATCTCTTCAGCATCAGATTCTGTCAATGATATGCAACGGAAGTGAAACCTATAAAACCAAGTCAGTTTCAACGGTATGAGGTCCCATTCAGCGACCAGTCCACATACCAATTGTCGCAGCACTCGCAGGTAATCATGGGTGTCCCATCGTCGGCACTATGGCAGACACACCAAGTCTTTTCATTTTCATCGGCGACCACTACAGGATTCCCCGTCTCTTCCTCAGGTGGAGGTAACTCGGAATCTTCCTCTACTACCGGTGGATCTTCCTCTTTAGGCTGTGTTGCCACCTCCTTGTCTCCCCCAGAGCCCGAGGCAGAAGGCTCTGCAGTGTTCTCAACAGACTCTTCGATAGGATCAGAATGCCCAGGCTTTCTCGGAGAAGTGCGTGTAGGCTTTCGCTCTACTTTCACTTTCGGCTTGGGCACTACTTTCGACACAGGTTTCGCGGGCGGAGCATCATCAACCGGAGAGGTCAGCATAGCCTTTTTGGGAGCCTGCTTCTTAGGTGTAGAAGCCTTGCTCTTGGCTGCATGGACGCTAGCCGCTGTTTTTGATCGTGTGGATGCGCGGACCATACTTCTGTGGGTGGTTGGAATGAGAATAAAGAGGCAACCGTCACAGGCCGTTATCTCCGTCTGGCTTTCATACATCTTGGTTGTCGTACTCAACGGAGAATCTTCCATAAAGGTCCACATATATGAGAACATAGCCCCACTGCCCCAGTAGGAAGCACTCAGATTCGACTTTGGCACCTCGAACCGATTGGTGCAAGAATCTTGCTAGCGCAGTCATATCTTTCCGTGTATGTATTCAAATCGAATGTTCACCTCATCTGCGGTGCAAACTGGTCTTTACAGTCAGCGATCCATGGGCGCCTGCTACATCGTCTACAGGATTCACCCTAAGTAACTACAAATAAACGAGGCAACTAGTTCATGCTTATACTTGAATAAATCACATCTTTGAGGACGTATTCATTGCTCTGAGTCATTGGGCAAGTCGGGGCGAGCTGATGTTGGTTTTGTTACGTAGATTCATTCGAATGGTAACCGCCCTCAGCCACGCGTCCCTTTGACCACTCTTTCCATCCCCTCATTAACTCTTCCAAACGCATTGTATGGCCACTCCTGTCACCACCGATTCCTCTCGTAAACGATTGAGATCTGAATCTCGCGCGTCGTCTACCAGTGAAGCTTCCTCCCCCAAACGCGCCGCGTCTGTCTCTCCAGCGACACCTGGCAACGCAAAGTCACCTTTGACCACCAGTCCATCTCTTTCGGTACAGGAGAAGGACGTGGACGAAGTGATGCAGTCTCAAAGCGCCGCCTTGTCTCTTTCCGATGATCCTTCAGCTGCCGGTCCCTCGACCGACACCACCATCTCAGCAAAGCAAAAGCTGGACGAGATTGAGCGATTAAAATCGCGTCCTATGGCACTGGGTGACACCTGGTATATCGTCTCTCGGTCTTGGTATCGTAACTGGGCCTCGGCGTGCGGGGGAGCTCCTGTCAAAGGTGCCCCTGAAAACGAGAGTCAAATCAGTGGTGTCGATAACTCCGCCATTGCCGGCGCTGGATCCAATAAGCTTAATGGCGATCCGCTCCAGGAAGGCATTAATATTGAACTTGTGCCCCAGGAAGCTTGGGATCTTCTCGTCAAATGGTAAGACGGTGGCGCTTAAATGAGCTCGTTTGCAATGCACTCATCTTCCGAATTTATCCAGGTATGGTCAGCCGAGCCACACATTTGGACGCAAGGTCATAGCGGAAGGCGTCAACTCTACGCTCCGAATCGAGTTCTATCCCCTCACTTGCACCCTTTACGTGTGCCGTCTAGACAATCCACCACCTCCTCAGCATATCGAGTTCACAAAGGCGTTCACCCTCTTCGATTTATCTAAGACTTTCATCCAGCCACGGGTCCGGGAACTGTCTGGGCCTGTATTCCGATCGTGGAAAGTTGACTCGACCGGCATTCCGGACGATGACGACGATGAGATTCTGGGTTACACGCCGCAGCGTGTTATGGATCACAAGGCTTCGTATTTTCTTGGTCTCGTCAACAGAGGTTTCGATCCAAAGCAGGTCACTGTCGAGGAGGCATTGATTTCCTCAGGTGACCGGATCATCATCGAGGTCAAGGAGAACGGTGATTATCACGTCGACGGTGTCCCCGATTATCCTGCGTGGTATCAGAGCTACAAACCAACTCTTCCGCCACCGGCGCCGTCACAGCCAGCTACAAGTGCGACATCAGGTGCTCTCTTTGGCAATGGACCCGACTTCTTCACCAAACTTGGAGGGTCTACTCTGGGTCCCGTTCCAATTGTGCCCGGAAATACTCGAACAATGGACAAAGCTTCTGGATCCTCTAGCTCAGCGCTAGTTCCGTTCGCAGGGAGATCCCGGCCACAGCAGCCGGAGAGAGTACGAGGCACGACAGGACTGAACAACTTGTGAATACATGTTCAATTACCTTTTTTTGACCGTGACAAGACTAATCTGCTGCTTTCAGAGGGAATACCTGCTATATGAACTCTGCCCTCCAGTGTCTAGCCCATCTCCCAGAGCTCACAGAGTACTTCCTGAGCGGTGCTTTCCAGCGAGAACTCAACGGAGACAACCCGCTCAGCACTGGCGGGGAACTCGCAAAGTCTTATGGTGGTCTACTTCAGTCTCTGTTTAACGACGGTTCCTATTCGGTTGCCCCGAGGGACTTCAAGATGAAGATCGCGCGTCACAATCCCACTTTCTCTGGATACATGCAACACGACACGCAAGAACTGCTGGCATTCCTTCTCGACGGGCTACACGAAGATCTTAATCGCATCCTGAAGAAGCCCTACGTCGAAAACCCGACGTGGGAGAATGGAGCAGAGCTTGAGCTATGCAAGCTGGCGCGTGATTTTTGGACAGGATATAAGAAGAGGAACGATAGTGTCATCGTGGATCTATTCCAGGGGCAGTATAAGAGTACGCTAGTATGCCCCGACTGTCAAAAGGTACGCTTCATTGCCTTGTATCAGAGGCAGGCCTCTGATGGTCCCAATGCTGTCTTCACACCAGGTGTCAGTGACGTTCGACCCCTTCATGTATCTCACGCTCCCGCTTCCAGTTCACAAGACTTGGGAGCACGAAGTTTATTTCGTCACTTGGGATAACAGTCGACCAAACTACAAGGTTGGTCGTATGTATCCAGGTCACCACTGGATTGTTCCTGATATCTATTCTCGCCACAGACTCGTGTGATGCTCCCTTCGACCTCAACGTTCCGAGATATCAAAGTGCTTCTCGGCAAGTGGTTCCAGGCCAAGCCTGACAACGTACGCATTCGCCGATCTGGAGTATTATCCAATTTTGACTAACAGCTGTACTTACCATAGATGCTGGCAGCGGATATCTTCCAATCGAAGATCTACAGGCTATTTCCCGACTACCACGCAGTCTCCGAGGTACTCGACAACGACGTTCTGTTCTTCTATGAGCTTCCCATTGCGAGTGGACAATCATCACCATCCTATAAACCCTCCCCAACCGACCCCTTCGTCGTCCCTGTCTACACGATCTCGCATCAAACGAACGATACCTATCGGCGCTTCACCAACGCGAAGTGGAACAGCAAGGAGGTTTGGGGCTTCCCGTTCTTCATTGCAGTGGATCCCATGGATCCCTATTCGGAGGAAGCAATCTACGCTCTGCTTGTCGAGCGATATGAGCAGGTCACAAGCATCCCGAACGACCTTTACAAGTGGGAGGAGCCTGATGTGGATGGAGTTATGGTTTCTGCACCTGCCAGCCAGGGCTCGGAACCGGATGGCGAGCTTATCGATCAACCGATGGAGGAGGAAGTTCCTGAGACTGACGAAATACCGACCAAGGCCGATGATCCCTTTGACGACTTGGAGGAAGTGACACTCCCAGCGTACGCTGATGTCGTTGAACAGGATACACCTTCCACGCCACGGTCGCTCATCAAAGTGGCACCGAAGCCCGAGCTGTTCACTTGGTCCGTGATGGAAAATAACTTTGAGCTTGCTCCTAGACACAACAGCGGTGCTGCCTATGATGTGGGGAGACCGGCGAATCTAGCTGCCAGGTTGATGGAAAGCGAAAACGCCATGGATGAATCGTCAACGCAAGACGCGGCTCCTCGCCCGTCCGGATTCCTGCGTCCCAAAGACGGCTTGGTCTGCGAGTGGGATATCAATATCCGTCAGTTGTACTTCGGCGACAAGGGCATGGGTCCGGAGTCTCGTTGGAATGCTACTGAAGACTACGTCGACGAGGAGCAACAAGCTTTGAGAGTGGCACAGTATTCACGCTTACGAGCCGGAATCACTATTGACGACTGTCTGAACGAGTTCGTCAAGGAGGAAAAACTTGGAGAGGCTGATCCCTGGTACTGCCCACGCTGCAAAAAACACCAACAAGCGACAAAGAAGTTCGACCTCTGGAAGGTACCAGACATCCTCGTCGTTCACCTCAAGCGGTTCAGTAACTCGAGGGTCTTGCGAGACAAAATTGATGTCCCAGTAGACTTCCCCATAGAAGGTTTGGACTTGGAGAGCCGGATTGGAGAGAGGGCAGCTGCGAAGGTGCTCCTGGCGCAAGGTGTCGACGTTGCGGAGCTAGGCATTCAAGATGTGCATGAACCCCTCGTCTACGACCTCTTTGGGGTCGACGAGCACATGGGAGGTCTTGGAGGTGGCCATTATCGTGCTTACGCCAAGAATGCTGAGGACGGGAAATGGTATCACTTCGATGACTCACGAGTGGACGTCTCGGATGCCAGGGATGTTGTTGTACGTGTTATGGTCGGACAGCCAGGCTGCACCGCTAACGAGTTCTTTTTTATGTACAGACGAACTCGGCATACCTGCTCTTTTACCGACGCCGCACAGAGACCCCTGTTGGTGGTCAAACCACGACGAAGATCGAAGAGGCGCGTGCATTGGAGGGTATGCCACAGCCACCTGAAACGAAGGAACCTGAGCTCGCTACCGGAGTCATCACATCAGACAATCTCTTCGCATCCGGCTCTGGCTCTTCGCCGCCTTGGGCTGAGTTCGACGACAGGGCTAATGACCCGTTTCCATCGTCGATATCCCAGCTAGGTTCTCCTCGATCCATTCCCACCCCAACCACTCCAGAACGAGATATAGAATACAATCAGACAGGGACGCCCATTTTGGCCGCTTACACTAGGAAGAAGTATATGAGGAGCGCATCGCAGGGTGGCTATCCCAGCGATGTGGAAGACGATGCGGGAGAGCAATGGCGAAACCGACTCGGCGATCGGGCTTCCACTCATGCACAAGAATTCTCTGGCATCCTTCAGGATGGAGATGGGATTCCGATGCTTTCTTCCGATGATGAGTTGATGATCTCTTCGGGGCGCGATTACAGGCTACGCTCAGTCACGAATAACCGCGGAGTCGACGAAGACTACGACGATGGGGCGTCGATGGTAGACGAGATCCTTGTAGAGGAGCCGTTGGACACAGTCATAGACAAAGACTCTGGTCCGGTCTATGGCCCTAGTCTGCCACCATAGTTGGGCGCCTTCGTCTTGACCTGATGGTATTTTCTTTCTTGTAACCGTATATCGCTTTCCTTTAGATGCCTTTCTTATCAAATCCACAATTATGTAGCTAATTTTGTCAAGATAGTAGAAGCGCGATGACGTTACACCCAAAATACCGTGCATGCATCCCAAAAACATCGTTTTTACGGACAGTGTTGAGATTCGCTCATAATTTTTACAATTTCCTGCCACCTGATTTGCCGTTCGTGATCTCCGCGTGATGTGAAGGCCTAGCAATCGCCTTGTACGCTCTGTGCTCGGCCACGTACTCCATCTCAACGCTCATGACCGCGACTTCAAGCTCCTTTACGTCTTTCGCTTCTACAATCGACGCGTCTGTCTAATCATAAAGAGTATCAACACAAGTTACACAGCGCGAGAAGAAGTTGAGACGTAATGAATGATGAAAGACTAACCTTTTGAATGCGCCAGTGAATCCTTTCCTTCAAGAACGGCACCATGGCCTCAGGATGAAGAGCATCCACATGACCGGCGCAGAGGTATCTGTTGAGCGGGACGAAGCCCTCGACGATCGAGTCGGCGTGCTCCTTGCAGTGTTCGGCACTCGAGTTGACGAACGGGGCGAAGGCGCCGACGAGGTTCGGCGACGTGCGCCATTCGTTCCCAGCAGCGGGTGGGGTACCGATGAAGATGAGTATGGGGTAACTTTCGCCGAACTGATGGAGCTTGCTCCTGATGCGTATGGCCCAGTCCCTACGCGTGTGAGGTGGGATATGCATGCTTCCGCCTCCAGAGGCTGGGGCATGCGCAATTGCGCTTCCCAAAGCCGTCTTGATCGCTTGGATAGGTTGCTGAGCGGGATGGCTGGCGGCCGACGATGCGCTCAAAGAAACAAATTGGAGGAGTTCATCATCCGTCGCCAGAGAGCTAATATACGATCAACGTTCGCGTGATGCAACCAAAAGATTGGGTCGGATGCTAATAGTAGATTGATAGCTGGGATGTTTCAACATTTCGAACACACATCGGCGGAGACAACGATGAACTCACGCCTTCAAAGATTCAATGTTCGTGACCTTTTCACCAAGCTTAGGACACCTCACAGTGTTAGGTATTTTGGTTGTTATGGACGGTGCGAAATCGGAGGGGAAGGTATAGCTCAACAACGGGTTGGGGAACGGACCCTTCTTGACATTTTGATGGATAATTTCGAGGTGCTCGAGCTCGATAACCTCGGGCGGTGGGATTGCTTCCGAGGCCCAGTCCCAGTACGGTGCGCGCAACTTGAATGCGGCGTCTTGCCACAGGTGTTTGTCGACCTCATAGCTGTTCGCTATTCTGAGAGCATGGTCGTGAAGAATTTGCTGCAGCAAAAGAATGGATGTGATGAGATTGTCCCGAAACTTCTGGGGGGAAGGGAGTTCTCAAAACCTCGTATAGTGCCATGTAAGGTCGATGCCACGTCCTAGAAACATGAAGAATGAGCGAGTCGCTTAAAAGGCTGTTCAGCACATTGCATACGGGAAAAGTGTGGTCATGTGCTCGCAATAACCTATGTTAGTACCAGGGCTGGCAGCCTTGTCCCAGGATTCATACGGCAACCCATGGATACCACTAATTTTGAACCAGGATCTGACTTCATTCTCGTTCTCGGGCACCACTCTCATCTTATCTATATCATCCATGCATCGTCAGGCGAACTACGCAACAATGTAAAAGTTGAGTGGCTGGTACTCACGGACGGCCTGCACGTAAAGAGAGAGTTGCTTCTCGTCCGCGATGAGCTTCCTGATATCGAGACGAGGGTACGGCAAAGCATTTGGTTCGACTGGGTTTTTAGGGACTCCAGTAACGGTGACCGTGTGGCTAGATATGATTGTTGAGAGAGTACGTTAGAGTGGACGAGTCTGGGTAGACGAATCTGGATTTTTAGAGTGTGTGTACCTGTACTTTATACAGGAGAGTTGAGGAGCGTCATGGGCGCTCGACGTCAGATAACCAAGTCCGGGCATGAAGTATCAAGCCCCACAAGTTGCCATGCATTTTGTCTGGCGGCGGTCATCGCCATCGCCGCAATATCAGACATAATCACTGTCGACCTCGAGGTGAGTGGAACTCGGGTCGGATTTCAAACGGCGCCAAGTTTCTCCTCGGACAGGGACATGCCTTTTGTCAATCGCATTGAGGCAGCGTTGATGTAAACAGGACCGGTCTCAATCTACGCGCACAGGATATGAAGAGGGGCCTAGAGCAAAGAAGTGGATATAAATAGCATGCCAAGAGCACAATCCGAGTGGATAATCTTGAATGTGCCTTCGGAGCCTTTGTCGTGCCTTCAAATCCGGCGTCGAGGAATTGAGGTCATGAAGATAAGAACTGATCGTTCCACATTTACAACCCTGCTTCGATTGCGTTGCCATTGGGAGCACTCAAAAGTCCGAATGTCATGGGTCGGAATCTAAATCAGCTTGAATGGACTGGTGCATGCCCGCATATTACCAATGCATTGGATAGTTGTTACAAGCGTAGTGTCTCCAGGACAAGCAGAGGCAATTTCATAATTGTACTTGGCCTTTCCGCCTACCATTGGTACCTGATATGCGGGACCAGGCTTGAGAACGTGTTTAGACACGACTTCAGGCGATGGAAAGCCGGGACTAGAACGACGTTGACAGTGACCTTGGACCTTGCAAAATTGTCAAAGAATAAATACAAAATATGCATAAAAAATTGATCAGACGCCGTTTTCTTAATGATCTTCATCGAAAGCACGGTACGAGCCAGGTATAACCTCGAAAAGGATGTTACCCCATCTCCCTACGTCTCTGTCTTGAGTATGCTCAAGACTGGCATGTCTCGTCATTGTCAGCATACATAATTTTCCCCTGTACGCACATGATAACCTGATATCTTGATGAAAGCGCGACGCTAGGCATACGTACGTAGCCTTACGGGTTGTGGTTTCCAGGTCAGCTGTATACTGCCGAGAGAATGATCTAGTTCGAGGTCGGGCTCACAACACCACTTGTTGCTGCTCCCCCCGAAGTAGCTCTGATCGAAGTCGAAGCCAAGTAGTCACGACGAGTAGCCCGTTATGTCCGTGTCCGTTAATCTGCTAACAAAGATCGGCTCTCGATGCAACGTTTGGCTATCTTTGTTAACCGCCACAATCGATTTTGCCATCCTTCACTGCCTCTGCCATCAATATCGTCCAAGCTGCAGCCACCACTATAGCCCCACCCACAATTTTAGCTCCTCTTCCTACGCCCTTCTTGTTAAAATCTGTCCCTGACTCCTGTACAGTAATTAACTGACGTTGAACACACTTGGCTCACGTTCACGTGCTTGCTACGCTTACGGTGAAGTGGCGCCCAAGCTTTGACGACCTTAGCCATTTCACACGTCAAATCGAATTACCTTCAATGACAATTGCCTCGGCAGGCCTCCTCTTGGTCTCTCATCTTCCGAGCCCTTCCTTTCAGGTGCGTATCGCTCGTCCCGGATTGCTACGATAGTCTGGGGTACTGGGAATACATCGAATTTCTGTTTGAAAACACCGGAAAAAAAAGTGTTAGGTCGCAGTATAGATGATTGACGGAGGGCGAATCGGGAAAGAGCATATGTTCTCTGCGAACACTTACGGTTGATTCGCGAACCATTGTTGAAAGTACATTGCCGCCACCATAGGATTTCCATCTCTTCCGTGGATGCTATAATAGCTGCCAACTCCGTTCGCAATACTTTCCCATTGCCGCCCCATTGCTCCTATCGCTATCACGTCCCACCCCGTCCGCCTGAGAGCCATTTGCTGCCAATCGGCAATGCCGAACAGGATCTTTACTCCCAAAGGGCAGATCAAGCTCAAGAGCGTGGCCACGGCGACTGACTGTTGGCCGTGGATCCTAGAAGTATCTAGATGAAGCTCCTGAAGGCTCGTGAACGTCGGTGGAACCGAGTCAACCACACTAACGTCTCCGTCGATATGAAGAGTTATTGCGAGGCGTTGAATGTTAGAGAACTTGATTGCGAATGATTTCAAGATGGAGAACGAAGTCTGCGGCGCTTCCCTCGGATTTCCACCGCGGAAAGAGAGTTGTATGAGGCGAGGCCACGCTAGGGACATCGCCTCGACATTTTCCTCAACGAGGTATATAGAATGATCATGGATGATCTGAAGCTTTTGAAGTTTCCTCAATCGTAGGAGCGGATCCAATATCTGAAAACGTATGCGTTCCCTGTCCGTCGTGCCCATCGGTGGTAGTAGGTTGAGCGAGAGATCCTCGAGATCTTTACACCATGCGACAAGTGCCAAGATGCACGGCTGGAGAATCGGATTGGTAACAGGTCCAACGGCGTTGAGCCATAGCCCGCGAAGCTCGGGGAGAGGTGATCCAGAGAAGATCTCTACCGCTTGGGCCAAGGTGGCGTCAAAGTCAATGAACTGAAGCCTCTCGAACGCGCTGGAAGGCAATGACCAGTGCGTGCCGAGAATCACACTGGCATGCTCCGTGGTTCGAGATAGCTTCGCATGTCCAGATACAGACTCTAACCCACCCGTGCTTCCCAACGCCTTCACGATCGGCTGAGATCCAAAATACCGGGGCAACGTAACCTCTCGAAGCTTCTTCAAGCTTTCGATCCAGGATGACAATGCCTCGTCCACCATATCCACCCGGAACAGACACTCCACGGTAAGCTTCGATACCTCTGGCGCGAAGGTTGCTAGACTTGACATCGAAGCAGCGACTCGGGGTGCTGTGCAGAGGGTCTTGTACTGAATGTGAAGAGAGGTGACGGATCGGGAGAGAAAGTGCAGTACGTGGTCAGCATCGACGTCGTAGTATGCTTGACACTTGATGGTGAGAAGATTTGGAAGTAAGGGACTTGATCCTGGTCGAGCGGCGTGGATCCGTTCAAAGACCGTTGGCGAAAAACTGAGGCCTTGTGAATCCCAATCCAACGATATGACTCTTGCTGCGTATGAGTCGAACCAATCCGTTCCTTCGAGAGACTGAGAGAACTCTAATTCCTGTTGAGTTCGGGGGAAAATGTCGGGTAGCCATAAGTGCGAGCCAAAGAAAATAAGAAAGAAAAAAAAAACAAACCAGATCTGTCCCGCAATGTATGATTGTGTTGAACCCGTTTACGGCTTTGACATCTCCGATGAGACGCAGCAACTGCACGAGGTCGTTCACATCTCTCCATATTGCATCCAGAGCGACGGAGTTCCAGGTCCGGCAGACCAATGCCGAAGCGACTTTGTCACCGTCTCCCACAAGGTCCAATACTTGCGAGAGTATTTCGGGGATATCGAGAGCTTATTAAAAAACATATGCGGATGATTGGTTATGATGCCATAGCATAGGTCTATGAGCGCGCTAACCACGCACCTCGCATAACGATCAAAGGGGAGGGGAACTTGGGGGTGTGAAGTAAGTGCAACATTTGTCTATCTTTGTCACTACGCCCATCCATCAAGGAGATCCGCTTGCTGAGGCAGCTGATCGAGGAGGATGCGTTGGCTCAACTGTGTAACAAGGCCAATGGGATGACGTCCATCCGCATCCGCCATCGAAGCGATGTCGGTTCACACCCAAACCAAACGCTCATGATCACGATCGCTTTACAATTGATGACAACATTTTCCAAGATATATACAATCGAGTCGCTTTCATCCTTTGTTTTTTTAACGGGGATTCTGTTTCGGTTTCACAGCCTCCTACCACCTGGTCTGCCGTTCGTGATCTCCGCGTGATGCGAAGGATTGGCGATGGTTTTATACGCCCTCTCCTCTGGTAGGTATTCCATCTCAACGCTCATGACCGCGACCTCAAGTTCCGCCACATCCTTCGCTTCCACGATCGACGCGTCCGTCTGATCACCAAAGAAAAAGAACGTCAAACACCAGTCCACGAAAGAGAAGTTACACGAGAACGAATAGACTTCACCTTCTGGATACGCCAATGGATCCTGTTCTTCAAGTAAGGCACCACCGTATCAGGACGGAGCGCATTCACATGTCCCGCACACAAGTGTCGATTGAGCGGTACGAAACCCTCCACGACCGATTCCGCATGTTCCCTACAATTGGAACATTTCTCGGGACTGGAATTCACGAACGCGCAGAAGGCACCGACGTAATTCGGCGACGTGCGCCAATCGTGCTCGGATGCGGGTGGGTCTCCGACGAAGATGAGGACAGAGTAACTTTCGCCGAATTGATGCAACTTGCTCCTGACGCGGACGGTCCAGTCCCTACGGGTGTGAGGTGGGATGTGGGCGCTGCCACCTACGAGGGTTGGGGCGTGCGCGACCGCCTGTCCCAAAGCCGTTTTGGCCGCTTGGAGAGGCTGTTGAGCGGGGTGAGCAGCGGCTTGGCCCTGTGGAGCGTTCGCCGCGCTCAAGGCGGCGAATTGGAAAAGCTCATTGTCCGTGGGACCGTAGAGCTTATTGACCTGGTTCGTGATCGCGATCTTGACAGCGGGTTTGTCGTCCAAATTGAGCCCTTGGAATTCCGGATAGGTGTAATTGAGCGGCTTGAGGGTGCGAGCGCCAGTGGAGTGCCAGAAGGTCTGTTGTCCGTTCCAGAATGGCAACAAATCTGATCGAAAACAACGGCGAAAGGCATCGTGAGCTTGTTTATTTCACCTGGGGTTCAATATCTTACCTTTATTGGCGAGGTTGGCGTCCATGAATTGGTCGTAGTGGATGGCTTGCCAGAGAGCCAACACACGGTCGACATTCGAGTGATGCATCCAGAAAATTGGATCAAACCCTGAAAAAAAAAAGTGGGCGGAGGGTTTAAACGAACGCCCGAGTGCGTTCAAAATCTATGTCATCACACACACCTGCTACGGGAACGCTAGACATGTGCCCATTTCCGCCAGTGACGACATGAACATTGCCGTGAATGGCCTCCAAACTGTTGACGGCCCGATCCCCACCCTGAGTCATACCTAAAATCGGTCGAGCACCGGTTATCAGAAGATCAAACCGATATTTGATTGAACGGAGCATAAAACGTACCGTGCCTGCTCGTGCCGTTGCTCATCACACTCCAAGTCGGTGCCCGGATGATCGTGTCGAAGGTCTCGTCCCTCCAGTCCCCTCTTTGAATGGGTCCTTGGCCCGAGAGTGATCTAATATCATCTAAGCAGTGAGCGTTTCCCGCCCGTTGTCAGATGTGTTCTAATAGACTTACGCAATCAAGGATGGGAGGTCCGTCACCGTGCTACCAGGCTTAGCGCACCTGACAGTGTTAGGTCTCATGACGCGTTTCGGGGCGCTGGGATTGATGACCGCGACATCGGGGAGACGAGTGTCAGCCGGGAAACCGGGTTTGAAGGTATAACCCAACAACGGATTCTTGAACGGTCCCTTCTTGCCATCCTTTAGTATGATTTGGACGTTTTCGTTTTTGATCACTTCGTCGGGAGGAACAGCTTCCGAAGCCCAGTCCCAGTAGGGAGAACGCAATTTGAATGCTGCCGCCTTCCACGCATCCTTGTCGACGGTGTATTGTTCCGCGATTTGGAGGGCATGATCGTGAAGGAGTTGCTACAGTGAAATGGGTGGAGGTTATAGTGGGTATTTCTGAACCTTTGAAGGGTAGATAGCATACTGACCTCGTACAGTGCGACGTAGGGCCGATGCCACGTCCTGGACAGATGGAGGATGAGCGAGTCGTTGAAGAAGTTGTTAGACAGCCATATCGCTTACGGGAACAGAAGGGTACCGTGCTCGCAGTAGCCTTGGGTATTGCCAGGATTGGCAGCGCCGTCCCAAGAGACATAAGGTAGCCCATGGATACCGCTGACTTGGTACCAAGACCTGACCTCTGACTCAGACATCTGTTGCATCGCGCCTAAAGCATCCAAGCATGATCAGTTGAACTATACATCGGTCTGGGAGTGCAATACAGTTACTCACTGACGGCCTGTACGAAGAGAGAGAATTGCTTATCATCCTTAACGAGCGTTCTGATGTCTTGACGAGGGTAGGGCACAGGTTGAGCAGAACCTGGGTCCGCGGGGACTCCAGTGATGATAACTCGGCCAGACATGATTGTTGAGAGTAAAGTGGGAGTGGTTATGTTCAAGCAGTAGACGTGTCGATGAGTGGACGAATCTGCCTATTCACAGCGCTAGTTCATATGCTTTTTATACCCCTCCTTGGCGTTTTGATCACGATGTCAAAAAATCCGATTCGCCCGGAGATGGTAATCGCCAAGGCCGCAATTTCAAAAGGCGATTGCCCTGGATCTCGAGGAGATTGGGGCTCGATGTGATATTCAAGCGCCGCCAAGCATTTTTCGAGCAGGGGTATGTCTTCGTAGAATGCACCGAGCGGTACCGAATAACAAAGAGCCAGTCTCCTATCTACGCGCCCATGACAGAAGAGGGATATGGAGCAAAGAAGTAGCATGCCTAGACCACTTTACGTCGAGGGGGTTATGCTGGGTGCCTGTGATTGGCCTTTAAATCAACTCACTGCGGTTGCGCCAAATTTGGTTCCAAAGAACGGGGACATCGATCAAGACAAGAAGCAATCGTATCAGACGGTCATGACATGATTCGTCAAGTTATTATTATAGCCATTGATCGTGCTCAGAGTCTGAAGGTCATGGGTTCAGAGTCCAAGTTAGCTGAGATGCGGATGTGTGTTTGCACGTGATTTTGCTTCTTACTTAGACTTTGAAGGTCAGGCGCGATGCCCCCCCGGGCGACCAGAGGTAACCTCGTGGTGATGCTTGGGACTTCCAATGGGCATAGGCACCTGATCTGTTGGGCTACGCTTGAGGACAGAGCTGAGGACCTCGACTTCAAGTGAGGGCAAGTTGGAGATGGGAACGACTTCCCCGGTGACCTTGGATCATGCAGATTTGTCAAGGCAATACAACGATGCGTGAATAGAAAAAGGATCGCATACCTTCTGGATGCGCCATCCCAAGTTATCACGCAAGTAAGGAATAACATCCTCTTCCTTGAATGAGGGAATGCCTGAGCGCATGAGTGCCCTATTGAGTTTGACGTATCCTTCCACCTCTCGATCCACTGTATTTCCACCCTGCCCGGAGGAGCCATATCCACCATATCCACCACTGTCGTCAGTGTACACCCCATGCATGCCAACGAGAGACGGCGAGACGCGCCAGTCTTTAGGATCCTCCGGAATGAGACCTAGGAAGATGAGGACGGAGTAGCTTCCTCCTAGAGCATGTTCATTGCATCTGACCCGTGCAGTCCATTCGATGATGGAAATTTCTTGGTTAGTCGCGACGTTAGACATGTGTGGTTTTGGGTGGGTAGCGGTTTTGATCCGGTGTGTGCATCGGACTGAACGGATTTACGCCCCTTTCTCGCGTCAGCATTATTACATCCGTCCAAAGAACGAGTCCAGCTACTTAATGGAGTATAGGTATTTCTGATAGACATGAGCCATCCCTCCAGTGTTGCCACCAGCCAGGCTGAGCTAACTTAAAACGGAGTTTTTTTTTTTTTTTCGAACCACCACCAAACACCATAACGCAGTCTCATGGACCATCTAGCGACGATTGGGGAACAATGAACCTTGAGTCCGAAATGAGAGCAGGGTTAAAGATATTATCCATGCCGGCATAAGCCCCTAATCGCCACGGACATTTAATCGGTCACTAAGGTAGATTTTTGGCGATAGAGTCTTTAGGAGCCAAGGTACTCTCCGGTTTACATAGAGGTAATATATCAGGCGACGTCTTCCGTAAGACCTCGTGTCCTGCCAGAGGCCCGAGTGGGGAGGCGAAACGTTGATTCATCAACGGGCATAAGCGGCGATTTCACCCACTGCATGACATCATTGCATCGTCATGCATGGTGCATTGGATGGTTTTGGCGCGGTGCTTCACCCAACTGTAGTAACAGAATAAGCGTCATTATTTACCGGTCTAGCAGCGTCTCAATTATCTGTTCATCCTAGCTGGGAGCACGGTGCTTCGCACTACTTCGTTCTTCTATATTTATACTCTATGGAAGCACGGGGGCTTCTGATTGACGGGCACCTTGTTAGGTGCATCGAGCAGGTAATCCCCCGAAGAACCTCCAAATCGGTGATGTCTTATTGACAAGCGCGATATATGCACTGATGGCAAACGCGTATACCGCTCATAGGGGCAACATATATGAAGGTGAAAGGATTCGTTGCGCTCGCTACTACATCCGCCCAAAATTAAGGCCTTCTGCGGTTCATCCAATGATGTTTCAAATACGACGTTGGAAATATGTGGAAGCAGGTCTAGCTCTCGAACGACACCCCTTCATTTGGCGCCTGACTCTCAGGAACCCCCGCTAGATACCGAAGGCCAAACAAGAAGTCCAAATTGCGGAGCGGTGATCCAGTCTTCCAACTATGCGCTAATGACAGAAGAGTGACATGGAGCAAAGACGTCGATATGATTGGCATGCCCAGACCACTGGATTTTGAGGGCATAATGCTATTTGACATCGCTCAAAGCAACCATGTCAGACGTTCGCAACACTATTTCGATCGCGCGATTATTAGCCATTGGGAGCGCTCAAGGTCTAAAGGTCATGAGATTAAAATCGAAGTCAACTTTGGTGGAACGTTTGCATATGCTTCGACGTCTCGCTAATAATTCATTGGACGGCTTGTTAGACTTTGACAGTCAGGCGCGGTGCCCCCCCTGGGCGACCGGAGGTAACCTCATGAAGGTGCTTATGGCGTCCCACGGGTTCAGGGATATTATCTGTGGAGCCACGCTTGAAGGCGGTGTTTAGAACCTCGACTTCAAGTGAGGGTAATCGCGAGACTGGAACGACTTCCCCAGTAGCCTTGGACCACACACAATCTACCAGGGCAATACAGAAATAAGAAAATAAGAAGAGAGCACACTCCATTCCAGGTTGTCATGCAGGTAAGGGACAACGTCCTCTTCCTTGAACGAGGGTACGTCTGACTAAAGGAGTGCCCTATTTTGAGCTTGATGAATCCTTCCGATTCCCTGTCCACAGTGCTTTTATCCTGTACGGAGGAGCCCTATCCACCGTATTCACCACTGTCGTCAGTGCAGATGCCATGTGTACCGACGAAAGACGGCGAGACGCGCCAGTCTTTAGAATCCTCAGAAACGGGACCTACGAAGACGAGGACAGAGTGACTTCCTCCTAGAGCGTGCTCATTGCACCTGACTCGTGCGAGTCAATGATGGTTGTTTCTTGATTAGATGCGACGTTAGACATATGTGGCTGTTTGCGGTTCTGAGGTGCATCGGACTGAACGGATTTACGCGCCTTTCCTGTATAAAGTGCTTACAACATCGACCCAGTACAATTCGCTAAACCGCCACCTTCATCTAAAGAAGGACATGGCCCAATTGCTAAACGGAGCCCATCCACAGCTGGAGATTCCTGGAAGAGAGGATTCGTCCTTCCAGAGGAGGAGACGTGGCTCCTCCCGATCATCCAGTTTTTCCCATCCCTTCAACTACCCTTCGAGGGCAGTTTCAGACGATAATCTTCGAGAAACTACCAGATCTGTCACGATGCCGATCCCCGAGGGGCATCAACATCCTTTATCATCGACCAGCTCGTTTCAGAATTTTGGCCTGGCACCTACCGCGCGGAGGGGGTCGTATTACACGCGGGCCTCGGGTGCGCCATTCCCTGGACAAAAGGCTGGACTCAACATCATGAGTGATGATGAACGAGAAAAGAAGAGCTTTCATCCGGCAACGTGGGGGACCGAAACTGATGGCAGCTCGGGGAGGGATAGGAGTGTCTCGCATAGGAGGCATGATCGAGCAGAGTGAGACACAGCCCATAAGGGGTTTCTGCTCAAGTCAAATTTCATCGTATGACTGATTGGTTAGCGCTTGGTTGCAGCAAGGTACGCGCCATGGTTGACAATCTGCAGGAAAACTGTTCGAAGCAGGAAGCCCGGATCAAAGGTCTCGAGGTGATTTCGCTTCACCAATCGAGTCTTAATGTGCCTAGACATGAATTGAGCTCTTGAACAGTGGCAATTGACGAATGAACTCGCCCGCTCTCGCCAACTGTCTGATGGTATCTCTGACACAAATAAGCGCCTCGAGGTTCGTGTCGTGGTTTTTGCAAGTCTTTCTTTATAAACCTGACAGAGCGGTCTTTTCAGAGCCGGCACGCCATGCTAGCAGAAATATTGACGCACAGTTTCCCTAGAATGACACAGAAGCTCGAGACGGCCACCAAGCACTTCGACAACGTGAGCGTTCGGATCCCACAAGTGATGGATGGGATGAACTCCGCTGAGAAGCGGTATGACCGGAGTAGGATCGAGGTCAGATGGATATGTGCCAACTACGCAAGGTTTGGGTACACAAATACTGATGATGCGACATTCCATAGGCCATCGTACTTGAGCAGCATCTTCAATGGCGGACGACCCCGTGGTATACCAAGGCTAAGATGTATCTGAGAGGAGATCAGACTCTCAATTGGCACGATACATCCTCGCATCGTTGGCAGACGGTGGCGAGTACAGTGGCGTGGTTTTCGTTGGCCATTCTAAGCGCGACAACGAGCCTGGTGGTCGGATATCTCTTATATTTACGTTATTGGATACCGTGACATGCCTTTATTGCTTTGAAATCTTATGATTATTTAGAGGTCTCGCTACAAGGTTCTGCGAATTTGTCCGTCTGTCCTATCGACAAGATGTACTCACGCCTTCACATATTAATTCGACCAACTACCCTCTAGCTAGGAATAGCAACAGGAAGGAAGCGCCTTGCAATCGTAACGAGGGTGTGGTGAGGCAATACTGTAGTGAAGTCAAACATTTCGCCGCTTTTGGGCATTTGATCTTAGACTACAACCACATCCAACCTCATGGCATCTAGCGAATCAGCTCTACTAGAAGAAATCCAGCGACTATCAGGTATGATCCACGATCTAAGATCAAAACCTTAGGCCGTTACTAAGATATTCTGGGTGACAGGCGCAATTAATCAGCGCAAGACGGTCCAACCTCCGCCGCCGCCTGCGTTCCCAGCCTCCCGCGGAAGGGGCAGAGGACGACCTCCACACAGCCAACCTTCATACAGGCCAACGAAGGCATCTTTTACTGACTATACCCCTAATCAGAGACCAGGAGCTATATCTTCTAATGCGCCTCCAGCCAAGGAGGTGATCATCGACGGCGTCGCTTTTCAAAGCAACGGCAAGACTCTAGTTCGTAGGCCAGGTAAGTAACAAATACAGAGTCTCTATCACATTGTCAAAAGCGACGGCATGCCGCGCTAAGATCTGTTAGCCGACCGAATACTCTTTGCTCTTTTGCCCCTCCGTTGGCGACATTGCTCTTCCCCCGTTCGTTCAAATTTTTAATGGATATCCGCGCTCTAGCATCCACTTCAACCTCGATACCAGTGAATCAATCCGTCGCAAGTTCCACCACCCAATCACCTGCAAGCAGGTCACCCAACACATCGATATCTCCTCAAATTCCCACTACTGGTCTGCCTACGGCTACCAATCCTGGCGGAAAGCCTTTGATACGAACTCGTAATGGGCTCATAGCCGCCGATAGATACAAGTCACCAACTGTCAACCCTAACCCGAAAGCGCCCATCAAACCACCTCGAAGTGTGGCGCTGCGGGCCCATTTTACTTCGACCGTTACAGGTTACTCTAAGCGTGCGAACCCTGGGCGCAATCTGACTCTGAACAAGAGCGGGTGAGCTATATATTTCGTCATAGGGTTAAAGTGTATCCCTGAGTGTCACTCCTATCCACAGGAGCCAGCCGAGAACGAAATCGAAGAAATATGAAAAACAGTGCAAACACTTTACAAGGACTGGTGCGTCGTGCGATTCATGTAGAAATTCAGGACCTTTGAGGCTCACCTCAGGTTACCGTTGGTTTTCTGTTTCCTGGCTTGTGGGGCGCAAATTCAGGCGTCTGTGGGCGCGGAGGTACATGTCCATATCAGCACGACTCTCAGAAAATCGCCCTCTGCCCTCTCTTTCTTGCCGAGAAATGTCCATTCAAGGATCGCCTGGAACTCTGTAGCCTCTCTCACGACCCCATACCGGAGCGGACTCCTATCTGCACTCGATTCAGCGCCACTGGAGATTGTTACAAGGGAGCGGACTGCCTTTATCCGCACATTCGCGTCGGACCCAAGAAGGGCATTTGTCGTGATTTTGCTGTGCTAGGATTTTGCGACAAGGGTGCCATGTGCGAGGCGGCCCACTTGCGCGAGTGCCCCGACTTTGCCGAGACGGGTGTTTGTAAGAAGATGGGCATAAAGGGCCCTACGGGGTGCAAGCTCCCGCATGTTATCAGGGCCAACAATCAGCAGAGGATCGGCATCGCCAAGGCTCCGAAGGCGGATTCAGCCCTTCAACAGTCGCCACCTACGACAACAACTCCGGCTCTCACATCAAACATGGACCCTGCTCAGAAACGCAAGATAGGTGATATTGAAGATACAGTGGTTCCAGATGAAAAGAAGCGCAAACTCTCCTCTTCGAGCGCAGGGTCTACCGAGAGAGCAACAGCTGAGGACAGTAACGATTTCATCTCACTGACATTCTTGGAGAGTGATGATGGAGAGGATGAGGATGACAGCGATGATGAAGATGACGACGAGGAAGAGGAAGAGGAGGAAGATGCTGTGCTCCAACCTGATACCGAACGGCCGATGTCCGAGTCATTCGATGCAGGTGACGACGAGGCTGACGAGGCGGAAGTCGTCGGTGGGCTGGTGGCGGGTGATGATATTGACATGGATGGCGCTTCACCGGGATGGTAGATCCGATGCCTTCTTTTCTCTTGTCTCCTAGTAATGTACTACTGTATATGGTGAATGCAATCAATACTCCTGTCAAACTTCCCGTCATGAGAATAAATTGGAATAACTGTTTCATGACCTTGACGAGATCATCCTGCTGTCGGTGACTAGGTCTTGGACTAATACTAGTGCTGTTTGTATCGACAGAGATGAAGTTGATATCAAAAAAGGGTAAGTTGCCGGAGTGGAGATAGGGAGAGAAGGTTCCGACAACACATCTAGACAGTTTATACCTGAGGCTTTTCCAGGATAACTGATGCAGTCAAATGATCCTACGATGTGATTATCCAGAGCCTAGCAAATTATAAACAAAGTTGACCCATCTCTCTGATGGGACCTTCCTCCGCCTCAACTCTCTGACGGTGCCTTCGCAGCGTCTCTGCAGTCCACCGCCTCGGGCCCATTCCGAAATATATACTTGTAGAACCGCCCGGTCCTAACCAGCCCATCCCGATCACCCATTGCCCACATTGTCCCACAACACTCCAGAACCCAGAAAACAGGGCGCTCGCGGCAAGGTTAGGGTCAGGGGAAGAACCTCCGACATCGGTTCCGGACCGGTCCTGGACATCCAGATGGTCGGGTGCTCTTGAGAAGGGTTTTGGACACAGTCTAAGACTGGTTTTGGACCGGTTTTGGACCACCTACATTGCAAGCCCCCTGACAATTGTTTTGAGCCTCAAATCAAATGAATATGCACCAGATGAAATACCAAGGCCTGTTACATTAAAATTAAAGTTTAAATGAAAGAGAACATATATAGTGGCTGCAAAGGGAGGGGAATCAAGTTGCCTTCTGATGCCCCCTCAAGTGCCTTTACCTCTGTTGATGCAAGCAAATCTAGCAAGCCTGATGAGGAAAGATCAGCAAACCCTCTGTTATGAGCTTCTTCTGCTTGTGGCCATCCAATGGCTTGGATAGCTCATCAAGTGAATGGACTACTGAACGGCTTCATCACGTGATCAGACCCGAGCTTTATATCTGAATTGGCCATCTGCTTAACTAAGGGATTACTGGTCAAAAGGTGCTTACCAATAGTATTGGAATGGCAAAGATAAAAAACACCTTTGATCAGGGTTTCAATGTACCCAGGTCACAGAGTAAAAGACTGTCTCAAAACATGGTTGTCAAGATGCCAGTCCTGGACCAGTCCTGGACCTCTCAGCCTTTTCAGTAAGGTACTTCCCCTGACCCTAGGCAAGGTCAATCATCTCATCCAGCATGAATTTATCACTGGAAGCTGAGTACAATGAGTCTGGCTTGTGGAAGACTGTTGTTGACAATATTGAGGAGAGAGAGGGATGCATCAAGTGGTTGGAGGGAAAAGTGAGACTTAAATGGCTTTGTGGGGTGTTGATGACTATGACATGAGAAATGAACCCAAGCTGCATCCTTCAAGTAATTGTTGAGATCATGCATGTCACTGCTCCAGTTGAACCATGTGCCCACATCACCTAGATTATGAAGAATTAATGGACAGCCTGGGTCATTGATCAGCTACAAAGACATGGCTTCTTGAAAATTGTGAATGCTCTCCTCAAGACCAGCTATGTTGCCTTATTGCATTCTCAATGCACTGCCAAGAGTCGATGGGTGCATGTGACCAAATAGAGGGTCAGTCATATCACCCCCACAGCCCAACTGTACTCTCAATGTAGCATCAATGTTGTTCAGGGTTGATAGGCAGCATGTTTGATTGACTAGACTGACTGCTAAGGCATTCTTCTAGCTTTTGATGCAAGCATCAATGTTTTCATTGCATTGTAGGATATGGAACACATCAAATACAACTTAACCTGTATTTAAAGTCCTTAGAGCTGTAGGGGTGTTTTCTGCAGCCTGAAAAGTCATTTGCAAAGATAGGAGTATCAGAGATAGTGATAGGTAGCTTGTGTCACTGGAAAACCCATTACTAAACTCCAGGCTTACTTTAATTATTTGAAGGGACCTTATGTAGCTCAAAGGGCATCACTCACCCACCACCTTTCCTTGTCATTTTTACTTCTGTTCAATATGCTTTGTGATAATTTCGATTTAACACCTATGCTGCTCTCAGTTGAAGGCTCTTCACCTGAAGATTCCTTTACTTCAATCTGGAAGCAATGCCACACTGATCATGAGTGACTGGTGTCAGCACCATCTGAATTGAAGCAACTAATTTGTACCAATGCCATCACCTCATCAGTGGGTTGTTCATTCTTGCAACACTGTGAATCGTTCAAGAGTAGCATGGGTATCAATCAACTTGATAGAAAGGGTGGTACCACTTGGCCATTACTGACACTATCCCACTGATTGCTCCATGAATAGATGAAAACCAAATGCAAAGAATAAGAAGAAATAGAAAACAGAAAAACAGGTAACAAACATAGCCAGTGAGCAAACAAGAAACCCTCAAGCCCTTATGGCTTCCCTTTGTATCCAAGGTTTTTGTAGTGGGTTCAGCTCTTTTTGGGGTAAGGGTGATATCAGTTGCTACTGGTTTCCTGTGGCTGTCTCAAGACTAACACCATCTGTATTTGTTGCTGTTCATTTGCTATATCCTTAACAGTTTGTAAATATTCTTGAGGTTTTAATTGCAGTGCCTCCCTCTGGAATGCAGTGTTTGCATCAAGGCATGTGTTGTTTCCATCCTCAGTATAGTGTTTGCTTATGTGAAGGGACATATCACTGGCAGTCACTGAACAGTCAGGAGGCCCTTGGGGTTGCAACTGTAACACCTCCTCTGGATATGCAATGGCAGTGTCAGGGTCCACCCTGTTCCTGTCTTCTGTGTAACACATTTTTCTATAATAGACCAGATTGCTGAGAGTTGCTAAACAGTCAGGATGTCCCAGGGGTCGTGTAAAGAGTCAGCTCCTTGCTAGACTCTGATAGGCACAACTGTGCTGAGGGCGCCAACCAGGGGTACTTACTGATGGCTAGGGATTGCTTTTGAGAGTGGATAAAAGAGGATGAGATTGGAGACACTAGATTACAAACAGGTGTTTGCGATGGGGAATCCTACAGCATTCCCCTCGCTCTAT
>WSUE01000302.1:0-41858 GCA_019633535.1 Tulasnella sp. JGI-2019a
TCCTATCCAATTAGCAGCTCCTATCGCTGTGTGGTGAACAATTGCTGAGTGGTTAAACTCTTAGGGGGCACTTCTTGCAGCATGGGAATTGGACTTTGCCCAGACACTTGCTTCTTGGTGCACACATAGAACTTGAACATTACCCCATTAACAGTGACTTCCCCTCCACACATGTAGATACTTGAACATGTAGAAATGTTGACTTTCCAAGGCACGCAGGTAGAATGAACAAACATAACAAATGTTGACTTGGGGACTTAGTGCACTTTGCAAGGTTGAATGTAAACCAATGGGCATTTGCTTGGTGTGGAGTCACATAGGGCAAATGTAGGCGATGAGGGCAAATAAAATATGACAACTCCCCACAGTTCAGGCATCCTGAGAACCACCTCCTTCCATGCCTTTGCCACTTGAGCAAGCTCTTGGAGGTGCATGATGGACCAGTTAGAAATGGTAGACCAGTCATGGACAGTGACTGATAGATGGAGAATGTGGCTGAAGATTTCGATGGGGAGTTTGGATATAGGAGCCAAGCTGGCATTCTGGTGAGAGAAATACTGTGAGAGATGGAGGTGTAAATGATCCTGGAAGCTGCATATTGCCAGTTCAAGATCCTGGACCATTCTGCAGGTCTCAACTGGCCCCATCTTATGAATTGGCATTTTCCTGTTAATTGAAAGTTGGCAATCTGACCTTTGGTGGTTCTCATATTTATAGAAAAGTATAGCTTACAGAGAATATATAGTAGGCCAATCTTCATTGACACTCTCAAGCAACAATGAGAGCATTTCGTCCATGAACAGTATGCTGGGTACCATCATTTGAATTGCGCAAGTTGTTGTGAGATGTGAGAGAGAGATGGTAGGACAGCTCAAATATCACTGGAGAATTGTCACACAGGTAGTCAGACTTTCCACTCCAGTGAAGCCTGCATCACAGAAAGTGTGAAGTATGGCAGTACAGCCTGGCTCAGTGAAGCAAGATCCTCTCATGTCTATTGTTTGTTCCACCATCACTTGTACCTACATTCCAGATATTCCCCCCTCCATGTGCTGTGACATGTAGAGGTGAAGTAGGAGAGGATGTTGTTGCACTCCTCTTTGAAGCCTGCACTGATCAAGCCCAGTGGGATCACATGACCATTCACTCAGCCCTCTGTGGACCACCTATCATCTACAACAAACTGGCTGCATTTGCAGCCTTTCAAGACATGAGGCTTCAGAACCTCCTCTTAACTGAGCAGGAGCTGGGTGCAAACCTGGTTAACTGGTGTTTGAGGTGATACTCATTCAGCTGTCTGGTATATCCCCACTGGAGGGTTTAGTGGGTAAAAACCCCACACTGTCAGTTAAGCACAGTAAAATGTAGCAGCCTTCATCTGATTAGCAGATTCCCCCCCCCAGTCACACAAAAAAAAAAAGATATTCCCCCCTCCTCTGCTTTTCTATCCACCCACCTACCCTTCATCATGGTTCTGTAGCACTTTGTCTTCCAGCATCGTTTTTAAAGCCTGATTGATAACCCCTTTTCCGTCTCGATGGACTTCGCACTTCATTTTCGTACTGTACCCGTTCAGGAATCGCGGAATCATTGTGTGGTGTCGATTGTGTATTATTTGGGAAATGACGATTGCATATGTGTACCAGAACTCCAGGTGGATAAGATGTATGCATCATCGCCGTCCACTCTTCAGTGTTACCGATCTGATCAAGGGCCTTGGCATGACCAACATCTCCGCCCGCTGTCATCCTTCCTTTGCCAGGATCTCCATTTCCATCCCAGCGACTTATTGACTGCTTTTGATACCAAGCATCCACAAGCCGGGGTTCCATGACGAAATCAGAGGAGTAAATGCAGTAGCTATCCTATCACCTGCATCCCACACAACATTGAGAAGGGCCCGGCCTGATTTAACGTAAGCATGTGCCGTAATAAGCGACTGAATGATCTTGTCGTGTCAATGTTGCACTCCACACTTTCATTCAGAGCAAAACTCGATACAATAATGAGATACGATACACATTTAATGATGATAGACGAAGAAGACGGAAATTTGCATGGCTCCACTCCGCGAAAGATACAATCGAAGACATGAGCCCTGCAGTAGTGGTACCCATCATATTGAGACTTTCGGAGGTGCAGTTAAAGTTCTACCAGATGTACCGGTAAGCATTCTTTCGAGTAACCTTGCAAATCTTACGACACTCACCAACGACTGTCCAACGTTCGACGAACGGCTCTATCCGCGGAAGGACATCTGGCGATGGTTCAGTCCGGAACGTGATATCTGGAAGACGCGTCTGCATTATGGCACTTCCATCGGCTGTGGGACGAGGTCCGTATCTGCGTTCCAGGAAGTTCAGGATGTGTTTCCATTTACGATGGTTGATCCACAGACTGGCTAGTCGAGGGCATGGCCAGGTCAGCTCATCGTTGGAGTTCCTTTGTGCTTGCGTTTGAGAGAGATAGCGGAGAACTTCCGGGTTGTGAGCACGGCTCCCGTACAATCGTAGGTCAACCACCTGATCCAGGATGTGTGCGGGGAAGCGGATCATACAAGTTGCGTTTGAGGTAGGGGAACTTCCGTAGCCCAGCGCTAGTTGCACTGGCATGGGGCAAGATGGGTACTGAAGGAACTCGAATATGTATTCCAGTGCGTCACCCTCGGTTACCTCTCCATCCACCACGAGCATTTCGAGTTCGAAAGAGGCCCTTCTGCGCGCATAGTCCTCCGGAGATTCGTCTTCGTCGTTCAGAATCCTCAGCGAGCGACAATGCTCGGCAATATGGAGTCGGGATCTAGAGCTGTGATCGAAAGCTCTGTCGAAAGCCGGCTTGATGAGCTGTTCGGCCTTGATGTCGGGCAAAGCGGCTCAGAAGTATCGGTTGACTTGGAGGTATAGCTTGGACACTGCAGTGGCGTGCACACAAACAATATGGCGAGGGCGAGTTCGGGTGCTAACCTTATGATCGTCAACGACCACAAACTCGAGAGGTCGATCCGCTGAGAACGAGCCAAGACACGCTGGATTGACCTCTCGTCCAAAAACCCTGTACTTTGCCTGTCCATGACTGATCCCATGTCTTCTAGACTCAATGACTCCAGATCAGGGCAAGATTGCAACACGGCGAGGAGATTTTCCATCAGTTCGTCATTCCCCTTTCCCTTATCTTTCTCTGCCCCAACTTTAACTAAACGCAGCGACGTTAATCCCTTGAAGTCGCCCCAAACAAGTGGCACATACTGTGCTTCGAAATGAAGCAATTTTTGTCCCAACGACAGATGCAACGGCAGCATTAGCTGGTTCACTCCCTGTGGATCATAATAGCTCCAAGAACTGACGCTGAAGCGTTCCAGCGATGGAGTAGGGAGTTGCAAGATCGCAGCCATGGCCGGAGATAGTGAACCACGGTACAATAGCGTTTGTAATCGTGACACGTGTTCGCCGACGAGCGTAAAGATTTTTTCAACTTCCTCCATGTCCGCATGCCGCATTTGGGTGTCGTAGTTCCCTTCATTTATGTCATATACGACGGCCAACGGTGCAGACCGAGATCTCGCCAACACCAAATCCAAATCTTCTCGCCACCGTGAGTTGATACTGGGCCGACGATGAACCTTGATCACCCCCCACAGCTCAGGCGTCTCGAGAACCACCTCCTTCCATGCCTTCGCCACTTGAGCGAGCTCTTGAAGGCGCGTGATGGACCAGTTAGGAACGGTAGTCCAATCATGGACGGTGACCGATAGGTAGAGAATGTGGCTGAAGATTTCGATGGGGAGTTTGGATATAGGAGCCAAGATGGCGTTCTGGTGAGAGCGATACTGCGAGAGGCGAAGGTGTAGGTGGTCCTGAAAGCTTCGTAGCGCCAATTCGAGATCTCGAACCATTCTGCAGGTCTCAGCCGGTCCCATTTCATGAATCGGCGTTTTCATGTTGATTGGGAGTTAGCAATCTGAGCTTCGGTAATTCTTATATTCACAGGAACGAGCTTACAGAGAGTATGAGGTGGGCGACCCCTCGTTGATATGCTCAAGCAGCGTTGAAAGCGTTTTATCCATAACCGATGGGCTGGGTGCGGCCATTATTGCAGGGATCAATTTGATATGAGTTGACGGGGACAGCTGGCAAGGCTTTTGAGCGCAACGTTTTGGTATTTGACTCCGCCTTGGTTCGAAGACCCCGCTCACCGGTGTTTCCAATTGCCGCCTATGCCGTGTGGCAAATATAGCCTTTTGACTCGGTCTTGAAGAACTGAAAGTTTGGTGTGTATCGAGAGGCGGCAATTTTTTTTTTAGCATGAGTATTCCAAGGGACAAAAAATTGTCGCTATAAAACATCACCATGAGGTCTGTCATCCCAGGACGGGCACGAGAATCACCAGATTCATGTCGTCAATGAGGACCCATGTCGTCAACGCCAAATCCAGAACTTCTCGTCAGTGTGGGAAGATGGGAAGCGGCGGATTTTCCAGGTGTTCCTAAACCCTGTGCGAGAAGCCTACTTATCAACATCTGGGTGAAGGTATCGATAGGGAATCACGGTATTGGTGCCCGTTATGATAGACGCAATTCAGTAATGGTGATGAAATATACGAGTGTTGTTTCAGTGCACGTCGGCTCAGATGATACAATTAGTACTTTGAAAATATTCGCTCGGTTGACAGAGTGTAAGGAAACCACCTGATCTTGTGCCAGCACTTGAAACCAGTGCTGTCACTTTCTGTTTGCAAACCGCCTTGAAGGTTCAATCGCAATTTTGGGACCCGATATCTAGATGCACGTCAGATATCAAGACTGATTTATAAGCGAGCAATCTCTATTTCTTCTGATACCATTACTCCTTGAGCAGAACGATCGAGACCTTCATGTAAACAGTCAAGTTATTGGTCCATCGCGAACGTCGAATGTCGTAGGGATCTCACCTCATCGTGAACTCCTTGCAGCAATAGCTCTGAGTTATAAGTGATTACCCCGCGCTTCTTCGCAGCCTTGAGTGTCCCTACGAGTGCCTCGACTTCTCCGCACAACGCAGGTCAAGTTAGGTGCGATAGGATGCCTGTGTCGTGACGACTCGCGCAGGCAAGACTAACATATGTTGCTGCAACGATCATCCCTCACAAGCACACCAAACTGCATAAAATATCAGTCAGATAGTTCAGCAGAAGCATAGAATCGCCCAAGCTAGCTCCGCTTACGTTCACTGCCGCAACACCGTTGCCATCTGCAGGCTTAGCTCCAAGGCGTTTGATCTCCGTCTGGAATTTTAGCGGCATAGCGCGATGATAAGTCACGAACCCTTCCGATCAGCTGTAATTGGCGTACCTTGAGTTGCTCAATCTCGTCGTCGATATTAGCCATCTGAAGGTTGGGTCGTCAGGGGGATGACTCAACCTTCGGTAGATAACGTCACACGGGCTTAGCGCCCATCCGGATCGCCCTCCGCTCTTCACCACTCCCATAATGGATCTCATTGCTCTTCTCGAGAGTCTCCAAGTTCGCCCAAAAAACCCAGGGAAACCAAAGGTCCTTGAAGCTCTAGACATTCCTTCCATTGCCAAGTACATCAAATCCGATAGATGCAAGAACGTAATGCTTATGGTGAGCCGCAGACTTCAGCTGGGTGATATGGATCCCACTACGTTTTAACTCTCGCTATATGGGCGTTCTAGACAGGTGCAGGTGCGGGTCGGCTCACTCTTATTGAAGATGCAAGATCTGACTTGCTTGACAGGCATCAGCACATCCGCTGGGATCCCCGATTTCAGAAGCCCGGACACTGGACTATATGTAACGACCGATCACTAAATCTCAGTGCCACCAGCGTGCTAATTTCTTTTTTAAGGCTAATCTTGCGAGACTAAAGCTACCATATCCCGAGGCGGTGTTCGATATCAACTACTTCAGGGAGAACCCTCAGCCATGTTAGTAACTTTCTTTCCAATTCGGAAGGAGAGTGACTCATCTGATCCATATAGTCTATACTTTGGCGTCTGAGCTCTATCCGGGGTAAAATCCTTTGTGATGGCCTGCTGAATTGTTTAATGACAACTGTGTCATCATATCCAGGTATTATAGGCCGACTGTCACCCATTCCTTCATCAGGCTGTTAGCAGAGAGGAAGCTGCTGCATACATGCTTCACACAGAACATTGACACTTTGGAGCGAGTGGCAGGTGTACCTAAGAACCATATCATCGAGGCGCATGGCTCCTTCGCGACTCAGAGATGTAAGTGTAATATAAAGGTTGGGAATAACCACCGCTGATCATTCGCATTTAGGTATCAAATGCAAGACAAAGTTCCCGGATGATGAAATGAAGGAACTTGTTTTGAAGGCCGAGGTCCCTCGATGCCATACGTGTCAAGGATTGGTCAAGCCAGACATCGTATTCTTCGGGGAAGGCGTGAGTCGAGTGTTTGTACCACCGAGTGAATTTTCGGTTTGACCCTTTGTCGCACGAAGCTGCCAGAAGATTTTACCGACGCAGTGGATTACCTGGAAGATGCGGACCTCTTGATTATAATGGGGACATCGTTGACTGTCTATCCGTTCGCTGGACTCCGGAGTAGAGTCCCTGAAACATGTCCCCGGATCTTGATCAACCTTGACAAAGTTGGCGACATTGGTAGCCGTTCCGACGACGTCGTGCTCCTCATGGATTGTGACGAGGCTGTGAGGAAGCTGTGCGACGAGATCGGTGATGGATGGCGGGAGGAGTTGGAGGAATTGTGGAAGGGAACAGCAGGTAGTTTCACGCCACGACCAGGACCAAAGCCGGTAGAGGATACAGACAAACCGGAAGGCAAGCTTGAGCATAACACCCACTTGGAGAAAGAGGTGGCACGCATGGCAAAGAAGATAGAAGAGAAGATGAAACTTGAAGATGGCAATGCACAAACGCAAGTGGCGGTTGGTGTACCAGCAACAGACGTGAAGGTTGACGATGGAGAAAAGAAACTGGTGGAAGGAGACAAGATACAGGCGCAGGTGATAAGCGACGTT
Organism: Tulasnella sp. JGI-2019a; assembly: GCA_019633535.1. Lineage (NCBI taxonomy): Eukaryota > Fungi > Basidiomycota > Agaricomycetes > Cantharellales > Tulasnellaceae > Tulasnella sp. JGI-2019a. The sequence continues at coordinate 7,008 of WSUE01000302.1, forward strand.
CCATTAACTGACATGAAGGCTGACGATGGAGATGAGAGGGAGGGGCAGAAGACTCCACGGGTATCCTCCGATTAATCTAGATGATTGTATCTCAAGGCTAGTAAATGATTGACAGGTCCATTGTCACATCTGTGCCTGGCGTGGAATACGCGTTGTCACTGTACGCGCATTTCCTTTCCCTCTACCACCTTACTACTTCGCCTCTGTATTTGCCGCCACCAATATGTCTGGCTTTGATCGAAATCAAGTATACGTGGTACCCGTACACCCTGCGAATCGCGCCTTGAGTAGCGATAAGCCGTCGGAGGTACTTCAACAATTAAAGCAATTCCTTGTCGATTACAGAGTGGGCCAAGAATATATCTACCGGTAAACGGGGACCTGCATCGCCAAACTCAATGGTGATACTAATATAATATATATCTTTGTAGTGACCAACTTCGATCGAATGTGCTTCTCAAGCTCTTTCAGCTCGAGGTCGACTTGGAGCACATTGGCATGTTCAACCAAGCCCTCGCAGATACCATTCAACGAAAGCCCGGCGAGATTATGCCCATAGTGAGTTGGAGCTCGATTTACTAGAGGTCTTCAAGCTAATTACAACCTCTCTCTGACTAGTTTGAGACTGCTGCTACTCAAGTAGCCCGGTCCAGTCTCTTCCCGCTAGCTCAGGCCGATCTAGCCGCTGCTGCTGCAAAGGAGGGCGTGAATCAAGAGGGCGCAGGCGCTGACGATCATCGATCAGAAGCACTAAAGAAAGCAGAAGAAGCAGTACCGTTCGTACAAGTTTCAATCCGGACTGGCATGAATATGATGTCGTGTCGCGACCTAGCAGTGGGTTGTCCGTCGTTCCTCTATAGTGCCCGATAGTACTGACGCGGATTTTGCAGGCCGATACGATCTCCAAACTTGTTCGTATTCCTGGAATTGTCATCTCCGCTTCCGTCCTGTCATCGCGCGCAACAAAACTCCACCTCACATGTCGAGGCTGCCGCACAAACAAGATTATATATCCTGCAGTGGGATTGGGAGGTATGGGAGGTGGCAAAGATGGCGCGTTACCTCGCATATGTGACGCGTACGCTATTTCATTTACTCTAAGTAAATGCTCCTCGCTCAACTACGCCTCCGCAGGCCACCGCAAGAAGGCCAGAAAAAGGACTGTCCTATGGATCCTTACCTCATTGTCCATGACAAATGCCAGTTCGTTGACCAACAGACTATCAAACTGCAAGAGGCGCCAGACATGGTACCCGTTGGAGAGCTCCCTCGACATGTGATGTTATGGGCTGACCGATACCTCACTAACCGGGTGATTCCTGGATCTCGGATGGTCGCAACCGGCATCTCATCGACGTTCCAAGCAGCGAAGTCGGCAAGTGAAACTTGCTTTGAACAGTTCGCAGATTGTTAACATACAGCATACACTCTTCAGAAAAAAGACAACGCTCCACCAGCACTTCGCACGCCTTATATCCGTCTTTTGCACATTGAAGACGCTGGGGCTGGGACTGGCGGGTCATCTCCGTTTGGTGCCCGCTTCTCACCCCAAGAAGAAGAGGAATTCCAACAGCTCTCGCGGAGCGAGAATCTATTCGAGAGATTTGCGTCGAGTGTGGCACCAAGTATCTTCGGCAGCGTAGGTGTGTAATCGGAAGCCCCAGCCTACCTTTCTAGCGCTGAATGGCGGTTATTTACAAGATATCAAGAAGGCGATAACGTGTTTGCTATTTGGTGGTTCCAAGAAGGTCCTGCCAGATGGGATGCGCCTACGAGGAGATATCAATGTCTTGCTGCTCGGTGATCCCGGTACAGCCAAAAGTCAGCTGTTGAAATTCGTGCAAAAGGTGTGGTCACTTTCAGCTTTTCAGTGCTCTAAGCAAGGTTACTAAGCGACGGAATCCACTAGGTTGCCCCTATCTCTGTCTATACCTCAGGCAAGGGATCTAGCGCTGCGGGTCTCACAGCCAGCGTCCAGCGTGATCCGGTTTCTGTAAGCATCCTAGAGCTGGGGTTGTACAACAAGATCTGACGATAGTGGTCTCCGACACTTAGCGCGAATTCTTCCTTGAGGGCGGGGCCATGGTTCTTGCCGATGGCGGTGTCGTCTGTATCGATGAGTTCGACAAGATGCGGGACGAGGATCGGGTGGCTATCCACGAGGCCATGGAGCAACAGACGATCTCTATCGCCAAAGCCGGAATCACTACTGTATTGAATTCAAGGACTAGCGTGCTTGCCGCAGCGAATCCAGTCTTCGGTCGATACGACGCAGAGAGGAGCCCGGGAGAGGTGAGAAAGAAAGTGACTGGATCCAGGTGATGAAACTCACTTGTTGCTTTGCTCAGAACATCGACTTCCAAACGACCATCTTGTCGCGTTTCGACATGATCTTCATCATTCGAGATGAGCATAACGAAGGTCGCGATCGGGTGAGCTTTGGCCACGATAGTATCAACCCAGAACACCCAGCTCATCAGTAACACTTGGTTACTTCTCACAGACAATTGCTAAGCACGTTATCGGGGTACATATGAATAGGCATGACGATACCTCCGAAGCCCAAGGAGAGATCGACATAGACAAGATGAAGCGATATATTGCATATTGCAAGTCGTGAGTCCAGGCGACCTTGAGTTTAATCCGCCCAAAACGCTCCAATAAAAATTGTTTACCTCTTAGAAAATGCGCACCACGTCTGTCGGCGGAGGCAACTGAAACTTTGAGCAGTCATTTCGTTGCGCTTCGGAAGGAAGTGCAGCAAGTTGAACGAGACAACGACGAGCGATCGTCTATCCCAATGACAGTCCGGTACGCCATTCATGTCTCAACCTCTGTCACCCACATAAATACTGAGGAAGCGTTGTAGTCAACTGGAAGCATTGGTCCGCATCTCCGAATCGCTCGCCAAGATCACCCTTAGTCCCACCGTCCAGCACCACCACGTCGAGGAGGCCATTCGACTCTTCAAATTTTCGACAATGGACGCAGTCACAACTGGCTCCAACGTTGAAGGCCTGACAAGATCAGAGCTACGAGAGGAACTGGAGAAGATCGAGAAGGAGATCCGACGACGCTTGCCAATCGGTTGGTCGACAAGCTATCAATCTCTAGTAAAGGAATTCGTGCGAAGTCAGGGCTACTCGATGCACGCACTCGAGCGGACGCTGTTTGTCCTGGAGAAGAGCGACGTCATCCAGTTTGCGAATCAGAAGAAGGTTGTCCGGCGGTATGTTCTCGATACACCGCCAGTGCTTATATGATGGTTCTATTCTAACACCCTTCGTTACATAGGGTTGGGGTATAATAGTGGCATAATGAAGCGGGTTCCTCAAACTTGATGCCCGTCCCCCTGACGCTAGTTTCTCGTATTGTATGAATGTCGTATGTATCGCTTAGCGAGGTTAATCTGTATCGATCGAGTGCAAAAGGAAGATGTGCTGCAAACCGTGTAACAGCGCCAGGCTGTTTACTGCTGGATGATTTTCAGGCTTGTGTGCACACTGTTGTCTATAGTACCACTGTGTGTATACAATACGAACATTTCAATTAGAATTAAGGAATGTCTCTGTCGCCCTGGGCGTCGCCGTTGTGGTACCCTGTGGCTATGACGTCATGTACTACGAATTTAGCAGTTACCCCAGGCCCCCGAATTGATCTATCAAGAGACTGAGAGACAATAAAAATGCACTACCATCAGTGGCTTTTGGACATCTTTAGCTATACGAGATCCTCTGCTGTATATCAGCTTGAGGTACCTGCGTGTGATTCGCCGCAATAAAGTAGACCTTTCACAAAAGGCCGTCCTGAAAGTGGTATGCCATAGCTAGCTATGAGAAAGCATTGCCATAATTCTTTATATCGTATCAACGATGTTCTTCAGCTATCAAAAAGTACATGGAGCAGCTTCAAAAAATCTCCGACATCTTCGTTTCCGTTGGTGCGGGTGAGAACATTGTCATCACCCCCTTCCAGTATTTTGACACCGAGGAGATCAGCATCGAGTCATCGTGAACTACGATAAGGTGTCTCCCAATTGATGATCGCAATTTTTTTCGAGCTTGTTAACCTTGTTGCAGGGCGGCTGACCGGTACGCGTCGTGAGCAGAAGGACCGTAGCGATCGAAGAACCGACGAAGTCGGTTAGCGGTTGGTGCGTCTTGAGGTTCCTGTAAGGGGAGGCTATCCAGGTATAAGGGGAAAATAAATACGAGGTGGAGTGGTTCGCCGTACTTACCTGGACAGTAGCTCCTCAAACGTAAACGGCTTCATAACGAACTCTCCAACAGGCGTCTTGTCCTTTATCCAGTCCTTTTATCCCCCGGAACGTGACGAGTCCGCCTCGATGACGAAGAACGAAGAGAGATTGCGGAAAATATATGTCGCTGGCCTAGTAACAGTGGTACTGGAGTCTACCAAGGCCCATGTCCCGGGTGATACTGCCTCGGCAGTGTCACCGCCGCCATCACTGTGGAACACAGTTACGCCCTCACCCGAGAAGTAGTAGAACCAGCCTTTATCCCGCTGGAATGCCGTATTCTGTTTTGCAATCAGGCGAAGACACAAGGCGTAGTACAGAAGCAGCTTCTTCCCTAACGAGTATGAGCTAGATCAGCTCTGCGTCACTTGGTTGCTCAAGTCACTTACCGATCCCAGAATGGCCGGTGACTATCACGCCTGACCTAAGCTTTGCGGAGTGTTCTTTGATAGCGTCTAGCGTAATGTTGCACTCTTCCCTGATGTGTACGCGAGCGACAGTTGGGACGAAGCTATGCCCATCAACTTTTACTGTCGCGAAGGAGCGGTCGGATCGTCAAGTTCCGTCGCTGAGTCATCGAGAGGAGGAGTATAAGATTCCGTCATAATGTGTGCCAATGTCGACCGCCAGCACTTCTTCCAAAGTCCTCTGCCGGCGCAATGTCCTCGTTGGGTATGTCTGGGCGCGTCCCCCGCTTTTCAAATGGACCTAAGACGTGCAGTTCTCCCTTTCAACGCTGGAGATTTGTTGCTCGGAAAGTTAATGTCTTGCTTACCTTTAATTGTCACTAATATATGGATCTCGCCCTTATGTATGGGAATAGACTTCGAGAAGTGCTCATCGATGGTCGACGATGCTGGAAGGATGTCTACCGTCGGAATGGCGGCATTCGTACGTTCCCCTAAACTTTCTACGGGGCATCTCCGACAGCGGGTTGCCTGCGTTGGGCTTTAGATTCATGCATAAAAGGTTGGGCAGTAGTTATTATTATGAGGCATCACACTCCTAGTGGACAGTCAATCACCCAGGAATGGTGGCCAGTTCTTCTGAGGTGATGATAAATCTTTTCAAAGCGTCCACGCTAATTTCTCGAGCAACGTCCAAAAGAAATAGGTGAGGAAGTCCGACAATATAGCACGACAGTCGTATAGTCGCCATGAGTGTACGATCCGCATCCGTCGCCCCAATCTTTTCAAACCCCGCCGCGTTATGATTTGTAATATTCTTCAGCCCACCAACTCGTCTGCTGCTTCGCATGCGTTCGTCGTACTTTAGAGAGGAATTTTGGAGCTCTAGCAGTTCCGGATTTAACTCTCACATTTGCGATCATAGAGGAAACGTGTCCCCAACTGTCGACCCAACCGAGCCCTACCGCGACGTGTTCGATTCTTCGTCTCCCACCCACCTCCCCATTGACCTGATCTGCACGATGACTGCGCATTTTGACTGCGTGTTCTGGCTGCGCTGAAAGACTGCGGCTCAAACCACGATGGGCTTCCTTTATGGACCACTGGCTCCGGTGGCCACGCCAATTTCCGACACTGCCCAAAACAATGACGTAACTCAACGATTCTACCAATCCAGTTGGAGTCTATTGACTAAAGAGGACGAAGTGTCTTCGAAAGTGCCCTACTTTGTGCCTTGTATCTGCTCTATTTTCGTCCTGCGCTGCGGCACAGCGCAGGTCTCTGTTGGAATCACCACACAATTGGCTATATACATGAAGCGAATATAGGTTTCGATCACGGGACCTTGAACTCTAGGAGTCCATAAAGCAAGCTCTGCGAACGAGCGAGAAATGGTCATCAGCTAGTTCGTCTCGTCTCTTTTATTCTCCCAATACTCTCTCACTCTCTTAAATACACACACTCCCTCCAAGAATCCATTTGTCGTAGTCATGCTTCTCACCCAATATCTCTCTCCCTTCATTCTCTTGAGCCTTGCTGGTGCAGTGGCATCGACCCCTATTGCACCTCCGCCCCAGCCATGTGGTAAGATATGACTTTCGATCTACGGTTGTACTCAATTTCCACCGTATTGATCGATGCATTCTTGATTCAGACCTTCAGGACCCGACGTGCCACCACGACGTCAACCGCCACTCGAAGGCTCCCGGTCCCAAGCATGCTCGTGGGTCTCCCCCTCCTGAGCACCACGGTTCTGGCCCTGCTCAGCATCCGAAGGCGCCAGAGGCGGGATTCAAGCCGGCCAAGAGTGGGCCGCCACCCAAGGGCCATCCCAGGCGCTTCGACCTACACCCTCGCGAGTCCGCACCCCCTCCCCCGATGCAGCACGCACCCGGAACGGGGGAGCCGGCTCCGAAGTCCAAGCCAGACTCGCATGCCCCACCGCCGAAGCCGACCACTAAGGCTCCTCATAAGCAACCCCGCAGCTCTCCTCCTCCTCCTCCTCCTTCTGAGCACGATGCTCCTCCTCCGGTAGGGAAGGCCCCAGCGGGCAAGCCACAGTCCAACTCGAAGCCGGCCGATCCTAAGGGCGCCCCTAAGCCAACTCCCAAGGCCCCTCATAAGCAACCCCGTGGTTCCCCTCCTCCTCCTGAGCACGGTGCTCCCCCTCCTGCACCGGCTGAGAAGGCTCCAGCGGGCAAGCCAGAGTCCAACTCAAAGCCGGCCGATCCTAAGGGCGCCCCTAAGCCGACCGCTAAGGCCCCTCATAAGCAGCCCCGTGGTTCCCCTCCCCCTCCTCCTTCTGAGCATGGTGCTCCTCCTAAATCGGCTGGAAAGGCCCCAGCGGGCAAGTCATAGCCCAACTCGAAGCCAGCTGGTCCTAAAGGCGCCCCTCCTGACGTCAAGCCCAAGCCCAAGCCGGCGGAGAAGCGCTCATGCGTGTAGAAGGCGCTGCTACCATCGCCTTTAAATATATGTTCTCTTTCTCTCCTTCTTTCTCTTACAAGGACTTGTCGTTTCTATCTCAATGGACTGATGTCTCCGCGCTTCCGGCACCACGCACGCGCGCTTCATTGCCTACAATCTGGTCTCATAGTTGAGCATAGCAATGTGCACCGCGCCTGTCTGCGAAAGCAATCTGTGGACGTTACTTGACCGTTCGAAGTATTAGGCATTCACGTGTGTTCGAGGCTGAAGTTGCACCGCATGGGTGAGTTAGGTGTGACATAAAAATGCCAGCCTCGCTCTCAACACTCGCATTCTAAAATATCTGCTTCGCGCTTGGTATTTATTGGATTTTAAAAATACGATAAGACGGCATGGGGGAGCTGAACCCGAGACATGTAGATTCTAGTAATAGAGTAATCGGTAAAGCACATAGGGAATGAAAGGAAAGACAGCAACATGCGTTGAACATGGTTTACAAGGTCTTCATCTCTAGCTCGTCGTCGAAGCCACCGATCGTTGTTGCAGTGCTCCTCCGGGAGAGTCCGGGTTGCGTGGGCATCTCGTATACAGATGCGTTGGACTGGAGGCGGCTAATCGGTCGGTTGAGGACTGGCGTCTCCTGCACAGGCTGTGAGAAGTGCTCTCGCAGGCGCTGCCCGGCCTGTCGTTGGACCTAACAAGACACGTTAGTGTTGATTATAGGATGAACAGGAAACATATTCACCTCGCCTGTGACGGTTCGAGTCACTTGTATCAGCGGTCCTGTCAGACCCAACTTGAAGATAGCATAACTACAAGTGAGGGAATAGTAGCTGGTTAGGACGTGCCGTAGTCTAGATTAGTCAACATAACACTAACCTGCCTCCAAGGGCAATTAGAAGGAGAGTGAAATACAGGGGGTTGAACAAGACCATCATGGCCTCGTTCCAACCAAGCACCACTAACACCGCGTACATCCACATAGGAATCTGCGCGACGCTCGAGACGATGCTTCGTTTGGCCTCAACATAGAAGGCGTCGGCGTCCCGACGGAATCGACTCTGGATGTCCATCTGCTTCGTCTCGGAGAAGATGACCTTTGTGGAGGTGAAGTCGAAGTCCGAGTCGATCTCCTCCGAACTAGAGAGAGAGGCAGGAGGCTTCGGTAATGTGTACTCTAGCGAGGAATCAGTTGGATGAATCTTGGCGTAGAATGGCACGAGCTGGAGCGTCTGTTGGGGGTGAAACATAAATGCTTGCATCAGTCGTCAGCGGCTAAAATAGCGAATAGGGGCACTGACCTTGTCTCTTGCACGCGCGAAAGCACCGTCAATATCATCTTCGGGACGCCAGACCTTGGGAACGCCCTTCTCGTCGTACCGGAATCGTTCCTCGAAGTAGTTCCGGAGCTTCTGGACAATGACAGCATCGGCAGTCTGTTCGTCGATCTTACTCCGCAGCGCGAGCCAAGCACGTTTCCGAAGGATGTAAATCGACTCCGCATCCTCAGCCTCGGTGCTGTTGAAGCCTTATCGAGCAATACAATTCAGTTCAGGCCACCTAAGCCAGAGATAATCCAAGCGTTGCTCACTTTTAGCTTTCGTAAGGTACGTGGTCTCGCAAGCAGTTAAGCTCTCCTTGAATGCCTGTAATACTCGGTCCCACATATCTGGCTTGGCTTTGCTCAATGCCACTTCCACCGGCTCCGATATCTGCTTCTTGAATGTACGCTGCCAGACGAACAGAGATTTAAGTCAATATACCGGTTATTTCACAATAAAACGTGGCAAAAGACAGACCTCGATTGCATTAATCATCTTCTTCGTCTCATCCTTCCTGAACTGGTCCGCGACCAGGCCCATCTCATGCTTAAGCTGGTCAAATTCCTCGTCATAGGCCCAGTCAGGATCAAGTGGATGCGTCTCGTGTCCGGGTTCTTCCTTAATACCCAATGGACCAAGTCCGGCACATTCCCTCGCCTCCGTCTCAAAGGCTGACTCTGCATTTTGACGCGCGTTGACGACGATAGCACCAAAATCGTAATCGCCACTGACGCGCACGCCGTCAACAAGCGCTTGTTTGAACTTGGTAAGGTTCTGGCGGTGCAAGTTCTTGAGTTGGCCAAGGAAGAGCGGAGAGAGTGAACTATTCAGTTGGGCGACAAGGCCTTCACGCTTGCGGGTGTAAACGCCTTTATGGTATCGTGACGCCGAGGTGTCGAAACGTGCTACAGAAACGCAAGGATAGTGAGTTCCTGTTCGCGATGTGACAGTTTGGGCATACTCACTAATGGCCATGCCCTTCCACGACCGCATCTTCTTCCCAAGTTCCTCCACAATCTGGCCACCTTCAACGGGCTTCCTGAACGGCTTGCTTTGCATGCCAAATTCTTCCATTGCACCCGCGGCGATCTCGTCACACCTGAATTGTGCGAGGAGTTCCTGTTGCGTCGGAAGATCGAGATCCTTGTTACTTTGGACTTGCTCCCAGACACTTTCCATATAATGTGCGACACCGTCAGCGGGTATGCGTTTATGGTACGCAGGCTTGAAGACAAAGTCCTCTCGGGACCTGTCGATGAACCGTCCCTTCAACCGGACTACGTCTTCCTGGAATTGGTCAGGTCGAAGGATCTGTAGACAATTTAAGAGGTGTTAGTGCAGAATAAAGATGTGGCGTGGAGTTGCGAATGGACCTTGTGCGCGAGTCCCACGAAGCTCATGTCGAAGTAGTCATCAAGCTTGCTTTGAACGCGCCCTTCTGGCTTGCTTATCGAGTCCCATATTTTTGTAAGGTCAGCGATGAGCGTTGCTTGGAGGTTTGACAGGGGTGTCGCGCCAACGTGATCACGGATGACAAAAAGGAGCAATGTCCTTGACGAGCTGCGAAGGGAAGTCACTTAGTGGTGAAGCACGCCTTCAGGTCTTAAATATGCTCACGAATCCCTGCTTCCAAAGAGTGCCAAGTTGACCTCAAAGACAGTCTTCAGAAGACCCATATTGGCTCCTTGGTACAATCCCACTTGATGCTCCCACAGGTTGACAATCAATACTTCCGTTGACGCCAGGGAGAAAAGCGCTGCTTTCCGCTCAAAGTCTTGGTCCTCTCCTCGTTCCCGACCGTCAGTGCCTTCGACGTCCATGACCATTATTGGCGCGTCTTTTGCTGGTGACATCCAAATTCCTAGTGCCGACGAGAAATTTCATAACAGAGACTGGCGTAGAGTTGGGCGCCCCTTACCTTTCGTCGTTTGCTGGCGCTGTGTCTCGCTCATGACATCGAAGGTGGTGCCAAAGAGGCCATTCAATAATGTACCTATTTTGGCAGGCAACGTAGCACGCTAGGTTAACGCTGGTGGCGATGAAGTCAAAGCTTGAGACTAACTTTTGCCCGTCGACTGCGATCCAAATACGGAGACGACATCATAGTTGAAGCCTACGTCAAGGAAGCCCCAGGTTTTGAGCGACGTAGTAAGGTCGGTTCTTGAAATCGTTTACACGGAGTGAGTCTCTATCTCTCCACGGAGGATGACCTATCCATATACTCCTGAGACTCACGTAAAGTTCTTGTCCCCATCAATTATCTGCTGTCTAGAGGTACTCGGTTTGATTATGCCGTTGGGTAATGCCTGGAAAACGTCAAGACGTCGGTCAGGAATCAAGAGCGCGTCATGGGTGACATCAAGCCCATTTGGATTATTGAGCTAACCATCTGTGAGACTGAGCGAGACTAGTCCAAGAGTAGCTTGTGAGGGTGAAAAGGAGGTAATGTTGGCGGCAAAGGAGGAGGGAGTGCCAGGTGGTATTAGAACGCGACCAGGCACAACTCACTCCACGCTAACTACCGATGACGCCGCGGCCTGAGGTTGGCTCAAGGCATCCCGCTCTCAGCCATGTCATTTGCGCATTCCATCGGGCCCTACAGTGCGCGTTTGGACTTCGGCTGTGGGGATTGGACGGTTGATTCGATACGGCGGAACGTTTGGCCCGCCTCCATGCATGCATCCTAACGTTTGCCTGCTGGTGCGAGGTTAGCCAAGGGCCGCGCTGTGAACTATTGATTAGTAGCACACAAATCAAGGCAACCAGCCCCAAATCTTAGTAGGTCTTATTTAGAGCCTAGTGGGGATAAAAGCCGACGATTTGGATGCGACACTACCCCAAGCGAACGAGGCAAATGGAAAGACTGAGACCACGAGTTGGCTTCTTCCGCCGCAAATGACCAAACTCCTTCCCTTTGGATGCCCGAGAATAGTCGGGAGCGCGGGGACTACTAAGTTCCTGGAGGTGAATAGGCAGGCTACCTGACTACTTAGCAGTGGGTGGATGTCAATAGAGTGTCTAGGATGGTCCAGAGGCTGAAAATTCGCGACTCAGAGCACTCATGCATTGCAAGAACTGAGGATAGAAGGAGTGATTGGCTTTATAATAATCCAAAGTACATGTGGAATGTCGCGTCAGAGCCCTTCAACTCTCCAGGCGTACTACTAGACGACAGTCTCATACGGTGTAGTGGCTGGACGTTGTGGCAGCGGCCAGTGTATTGGCGACGGAGTAATAGGCCGGCTTGGGTTGATTGTTGGCGTCGAACAGGAGGGCAGCACCTTGTCCACTGAAAGTGGAAGGCACCCAAGAGTAGTCATCGGAGGTGTCCCATGTAGTGATGCCCACGCAGGCGGTGCTTTGCTATAAATCAGCAAGTGCATCAGATCCAAGGTTGCGCGGAAGATGTTAGAAGAAGCGAGCCACTCACAGTGCAAGCGCTCACGATCGTAGCGTAGTCGGTGGCCTGCTGTGCGAGCAATGCGGCCGTCGAGGGCAGGGTCATACGGATGTCCAACTCTGTTTGCATATAAGAACCTATCAGTCATGCCGCCATCAGTAGTGATAATGCTTCATGGTAACCTACCAGTTAAAGCCCACTCCATTCCGAGTGCGGCAAACCTGTTGTAGTTAGTCAGGACCGAAGAAGCGGACGGAGTTGAGCCAACGATGAGATGTGCTTGGCAACCAATTCCTTGATAGGGGACGCCTTGAGCGATCATCTGCTGTGCGAGGGTGTAGTGAGCGTTACTCTTCGCGCCGACAGTCTCAATCTGAATGAGAATATCAGAAAATTGTCAGCAAGTTCGGTATATAGTTAACTTGGGAGTTTAGGATACTTACATTGTAGTCATTTATGTATAATTTTGCTGTAGGATCCGCTGCTCTTGCAGCCTTGAAGGCGATAGGGACGAAAGATGGTCCAATAGTATTGTACCATACGTCGGATCTCCATGTACCTGAGGAGAAATTGATGTTTAGTCAGTTTTACATATTTCATATGTGTAAGACTCACCATCATCATTGAAGGGCTCGTTAACAACATCCCAACCTTCAAAATATGGTTGATATCAAGATTCATGGTACACATCGTATGTTTCAAGAATACTCACAGTAAAGTTTGCCATCATAGTGTCCTGCCTCGTTTGCAATATGGTTTTGAAGAATGGAGATCAGAGTTGCGTTGTTGAAGCCACCGCTGGTGACCCAGCTAGGAACTAATAGTAAAGCAGTCAATGACGATACGCAACTCGGCCAACAAACCAGAGAATTGCACACCTTGGTTGTACCAGACAAAGTTGTGGCCGCGCACAGCCTGTCCATTGGTCTTGGCCCACGAGACGACGTAGTCGGCGTGCGTGTAGGCGAAAGTGCCACGCGACGGCTCGATCGTGTCCTACATCAAACAAAACATACCATCGATAAGCCCGTAAATCGCGTTCTTTCTAGATAAGGATCCCCAATGGTAATTAATACTCACGTATTTCATGGCATTTGCTGGAGTGATCATGCCAAACTCAGCAGAGTTTCCCGTGAGTTGGAGGTAAGCCGTATCAGTGTTACTCCAGATGGCGTCGGGAGCACTTCCGAAGTATCGCCCCTTTGCGCGGGCGAGCGTGTTGAGGCCCCTCAATCCAGTTGTGGTGGTTGAGCCAGCCGTTGATGTCGTTGTCGTCCCGGCCTTGGAGGTCGTGGTTCCAGCAACGGTTGTGGTTCCAGGCAGGCACTATTTGTATTATTCGCGTGAGTTGGTTGCCAGAAAGCCTAATGGAGAAGCAAGATTCACCTGAGAGTAATAAGGATTACTATAGGTACAGACACTTCCCGCGACACTAAACATGATTCGTGGTTAGTGGGCCCCAAGCAATATATTGGGGTTGCGTACCATGTCGTCGGACCAGTCCAACCAATACCCTGTATATGACCATCAAGTGTCAGTTTGAGCTCTTTCTGAGGCAAGTGAACGCTAACATACACCGCATTGGCCCCACACCGCAGATTGAGCAGAGACTGAGACGGCAATGGAAAGGGCGACGAGAGCAGCAAAGTTTGAGGGGGCCATGACTAGTTAGGTACTGCTTTGTTGAATCACATCTGCCAAGCTAAACCTCCCATTTATAGTCCCAAGAAGATACCCGGAAGAAATGGCCCTTCTTCATGACGCCTGGCTCCTGCAGAGTTTCGGAGAGATCTTGGTCGATCCACTTTAATGAGAAGAAAAACCGGAGGCGTAGCCTTAAGGAGAAACTTGTCGCAGTGTCAAGCACAAGAACGTAACCACGATGTGTCGACGTCGGCAAAGTTTAGTAAAGCCCCGCGGTGGTTGATCCATTTGAAGGCAGAAAATGGAAGGCGGCCGACGATTGCCAAGACATCGATCTCCGAGAAGCATGACTTCAAGTCGCAATATCCGATGTTACCCACGAATTTCTCCCTGAGGTGAATTGAAAGGTGTCGAGATTGTAGGGAAGTAGGTTTTTACAGTAGTCGAAGCACAGAAAGTGGGAAGGAGCTCGGCATATCTGGAAGCTGTTTGTGGTTCAGGCCGCCTGTTGGGTGCCGTTGCAAGATCCGCAGCGTTATTAGAGTCATGTTATATCAACGGGCCACATGTCACGCAAGGGGCCGATCTCGGTGAGCAGCTGTCCATAGTAGATATGACAGGTGCCCGGCGCGCGTGTTCTCGGAACCGTATTTGGAGAATGCTCGGCAACAAGAATTAACTGCTCCCGCCCTTGTTAATATGAAAAGACATGGGTAGAATCACTTCATTTCTGCCGCGTTAGCAACGCACGTTGTTGTATTCAATGCTATACCATGCATCGTATGGAATGTCGGTGGTTGACTCAAAAAGGGCAGGACGAGCCAATATGTCCGCGATGCTCTTGGACGAAAGTTTCAAGATGCCACTCTACACCCACTACCTTCGCGCACGCCGCCATTAAGAGGCGCATATGAACCATCGCCAACGATAGAAAATTTTGATTGAATCATATCCAACTAAATAAAGGCCCCAATGGCGACACCCGCAAAGCTTTAAGACTTGTTTCAATATCGAATCGAGGACCTCGTCGCTTTCCGAACTAACTTCGAGGACTGCTTTCCTTCTCACTCTCTTCGTCAGCTTTAAGATCCGACTTCCGCATCTGTGATCATCGGACCCCAGATACCGAACACTTCACAGCTTTGTTTTGTTTTTAGTACATCGTTTTTCAAACTCATCCAGCATCAGTAGACACGTCGCCTGCGGAATTCCCTCAGAAAACGATCTTGTCTAGTCCGAAATGTGAAATCTATGTCAAAATCGTGACCAATTACTTGCGCTCTGTATACTTGGCTGGCCCATTCCCTAAGAATTAGGTGAGTACATCGGTGGAGCCGCGCCCAAATAGGTCCTCGACCTCGCATCCGCGACTCAGCCCACCTGTGATTGACGTCATACGACATATTCTCTGCGAAGCACCGAATGTGCTTCACTTCCTATTTATATATCATAGTCTTATCTTCACTTAGTGTATATATTATAAATATAACGACAAGCAATGACTCCATCGAGGAATGGGCAGTCACCTGGAGTTGGAATCAAACAAATGGGTTAGAACCTGGTAGTGGTGGGTTTGCTGCGAGCTTCCAGTCAAATGATTGGATCGTCGATGATGGGCCGAGGCCGGGTTCAGCATGGAGAGGTGACCGTATTCGGGTGCTTCGTTATTTTAACGCTCAGAACTGCCTTATCGCAGCTGAGACTTCGACAACGATCGCATGCGATTCATCGATAGCGGTCATGTGTAGAGAATAAAGAATGTGTACGGGATCAATTGGAGCTTACATGAGAGAGATTAAACTCTCAACGCCAGCACTATATAAACCAGTGCAATCGGTCGAAGGGCAGCCCCTTTACACAGTAACCACACACTCCACCTATCAGTACCCCGTATATATCCTCCACTCCATCACACCTTGCATATATCCCCCCAATGCCTGGAAAACCCGTGACCAAGGACGACGCATCGAGGATCCAGTCTGAACAAGTAAGCGTCGGACATAACATACCTTTTCATAAGACAGATAAATCTGACATCCTGCTGCGACGCAGCAAAAAAAGGGCCATGACATGGGACCAAATAGTTTCCCTGCAGATATGCAGTCTCTGGCGGATCGTAACGTTAACGCAGCCAACAACACGAACAGCGGGAATGCTCTTCCTGCGGCAGGCGGTCCCAATGGTGCGATGGTGCCTGGCACTAATGCTCGTGTATCCAAGTAGGTATAGAAGAGTGTGATGCCACTCATTGACGGATAGGTTTCTCTCATGTAAATATTAAAATGTGCATGTGTGATTACCTGTGCGACGACGTCCGTTGCCACTAATGCTGCTGGAAAGTGGGGTCATCAAGCCCTAGTGAGTGTGGGGATGAGACTATTAAGGGCTACTCATAGAATATGACTATTGGACCAAGCAGTTCCTGGTGCATAACTGTAGTCACGAAACCCGAGCAGTAAATGAATCCAAGGCAACGGTTAGAAGCCCGTCATAAATGAAGCGTACGCAGATGTAAGGCATTGGTAGGTCCTGGCCGGTGTTCTGTGTTATTGAGCCATATCTGAGGAAAGCGGGAGATTTAGTCGACGTGCCTGACAGAGTTCGGCATTTCCCCACAAATCCAAATTCGAACCAGAATGTTGACACGTACGGTCGCTCGCACATTCACCTCATCCAACAACTTACTCTCCCGTTCAAACTCTCTAAAATCACCATACATGCGTTTCTCACTACCTTTGGCTGCTCTCGGCATCGCCACTGTTGTCGCTCAAGCTGAGCTTGAAGTCAAGACGACTTTTGCCCCAACGAATTGCCCAATCAAGTCTCAAAAGGGAGACAAGCTTTCCATGCACTATGTAAGCACATACTGTTTTTCTTGAACTTGCTCAATGCATGAACATTGGTTATTTCACTCTAGACTGGTACTCTGAAGGCCGACGGGAAGAAATTCGACTCTAGGTCCGTGGTCGTCGCGTCTTGATTATTAGGGAGAGCTGAACCTGTTTCCGTGTGTATAGTCGCGACCGTAATCAGCCGTTTGAATTCGTTCGTAAGCACGCTTTCCCTTTCCCGTACATATAGCTATGAAACTCACCTACGAACTCGTGCAGTTGGCGCCGGTCAAGTTATTAAGGGTCAGTACCGTTTTGTTGCGAGCACTCCGAGATGATGCTAAAGCTAAATATGTTACTCCTTCAGGATGGGATCAGGGTCTGCTCGAGTAAGTGGCTACCAGCCGCGATTGGAGTTAAACAGGCATTGCCTCGCCATTGTACTCACTTCCTAACTTCAGTATGTGTATCACTGAGAAGCGCACATTGACCATCCCGTCACATTTGGCATACGGTACGGAGTAGCGTCGTTTCGCTACATGGCCTGCCCATACTCAACTTCGTTCGAACCTTGTTTCTTCCTGCAGGCGACCGCGGCTTCCCGCCAGTCATCCCGGCAGCTGCGACACTCGTGTTTGACGTCGAACTGTTGGGCATCAAGAACAGGCAGGCACCCAAGGAGACCAAGGAGGAGCTCTGAACGGAGCAGGGTATCATCTGATTCATGTGTTTCAAATATCTGTCCTTTATAGTAGCTAGCGGCGAGCTTGAACCTTGAGGCTAAATTCAGATCACCTGCTCATAAATGCGATACGTTAGCACAATTGGACCTAACCCATATAAGGGAATAGAGGTGTTGAACTCCACACTCCCAGGCCCATCGAACGCAAAACCCATCCACCTGTCATGTCAACCCCTAAACCAAATGGAACACAGCAGCAAGGAGCTCAAGCTCAAGCACAGCTACAACAACAACAACAACAACAACAGCAGCAGCAGCAGGCGATCCAAGCTCAGGCCCAGCAAGCTCAAGGTATAAACCACATCGCTGCAGGCTCGTCACAAGCTCAAGCTCTGCTAGCGAATATGCCCCAGCTAGTTCAGCTAGCGCGGGATGGTCGTCTAAGTGATACTCAGGTGGCACAGGTTTGAACGAAGAGGCTTTCAGGGAAATCGAACCTGATTGCTCAACGGTCACATGGATTTGAACTTAGTTATCGAACATCATGCGCCTATATGGACCTCAGGCGCAAGGTCTTGCACCTCAAATACAAGCAGCAGTAGCAACGGCGGCCGCGGCTGGAGCCGGAGCCCCTCGCCCGGCCAGTGCCATGGTGCGTCATGTGTTAATGTTGAGACTCAGCCACCACGCCTTTCATCTGTATTTATCTTTCAACTCTCGCTCCATCTCGCCTCAACCTACTTCGCTCTTCTCATGCATTCCTTGCTAACCGCGAAAATGCGATATCGCTTTCAATCGTCAAAGACTCCCCAAGCGCCGCAGATGCAGACCACAGCGTCTCAGCAACAACCACAAGCACAAGCGTCGGCGCCGCAAGGTCAGCCTCAGCAACAACAGTCACAGCCGCAGCCACAGCCACAGCCACAACAACAAAATACGGCTGACGCCTCGACGATGCAGACACCTGCACAGAAGGCTCTCAACGCCAACGGTAATGCAGCTTCGAGGGCTTCGCCGCCAGGTCCCTCCACGGCGGGATCGATCCCACATCCCATCCCTCCAGAGCTTAACTCTGCGAACCCGGGTCCCCAGGATTGGCCAAACGCTCGTGGGCCCAGGCCATCGCTGAATCAAGGCTTGGCGACCAGTAGCTCTATTATGGGTACGTGGTTCCATGGCGGCTTAATGTGACGTAATTGAGGAACTAATACGTGTTTTCGTCCCATCCTATAGGTCTACCGACTCATGTCGCGAAACCCGCCGACGCCATGGACGCTCTTGGCGCGTTGAATGAAGGATTTAAAAAGGACGCAACGCTTTCGGCGAATGATCTTCAGATGAGACGGACGATCAAGGATCTGGTCGCCAGTATGGATCCGAACGTCAAAATCGACCCGGAGGTTGAAGATGTTAGTCGTCTTGGGCATTCATTCGTCGGAAAGAGCTCTTATTGATATGCACCCTTCGTTACCAGATTCTCCTTCAGATGGCCGACGAATTTATTGACTCGGTGACGAACTTCTCTTGTCGGCTTGCCAAGCACCGAGGGTCGGACACTTTGGATGTCAAGGATCTTCAATTGCATCTCGGTAAATCGTGATGACTGGGTTTGGGCGTTTCACTGGCTAATGGGTGGGCCTTTTCATTCTAGAACGAAACCACAACATCCGCATCCCCGGCTTTAGCTCTGACGAGACCCGCCTCGCCATCTCGCACTCCAACCCAGCTACTGGAGGTCAAGGGTTTAAGGCCGCCAGGGTGGAACCTAAGGCGAAGGCTGAGGATGGCGCTAGCAAAGAAGGAGCAGCGAAGGAAAGCAAAAAGAGTAAGGCTGCGAAGATGAGGGAAGCACAAGCGACGGGTGCGGCTACGAGGGCAGCGCGATTGGCAGCAGTACGCGCATTGAAGTAGAAAGCACAGAAACGAGTGGATCGGGGCAATCTATGATATTATGGTTATTATCGCTTGGCTTGTAATGTACACCAGTTGTTGGTCCCCTTCCGATATTCTGTGTGTCTAAATCTGACGTCATGTTATGTTTTGACGCCGGGCAGACTCTGGCTTATATTTCTCAACAGACCATCTAACTCCCTTCTCTAGATTGACGTATACACTGGTCGTAGCCATTGTGTCCGAGTCGGCATGGGGACCCGTCTGGCTTATCGGAACAGCGCACGCAGACATTGTCCAGTACAACTTCGCGAATCTCTAAAATATCTACACCGGATTCATCCAAACCGAGACTGCATACTATCAACCTAGTGTGGTACATTGGGCCGATTCTTTACCTGCTGACTCAGGACCCTTAGGTCGCAATACATGCGATTTGCGCTGCTCTTCTCAGATTAGCAACACGACACATGATATATAAACCGACGACCATGTACATACGAATACGACTAATTAACAGTGTGCTTATGAACACCGCCAAGAAAGCCAAGGGCCAAATATCAATACATATCTGTCGACGGCTCCACAGCAGAAGGCGCAGATCCTACAATAATCTCCTTACTATTGTCGACATCCTGAACGAGGGCGGCCAGCGGTGAGATTATGGACTATACGATCCATCTCTTCAGGATTAACGGTACGGAAGCGGACACCAGCATTGCGGAGAAGTGTGCGATAGAGCTCGAGCGTGGTCATTGTATCATCATCGATTTCCGAGGTAGAACTCGAGTCGGGCTTGAGCTCAGGGGTGGGGTGTGAGTCGAGGGCAAGCTCATCATCGTTGCGCACGTGATCTACGTAAGCACGACCTGGTTTTCAGGCGAAAGTGAGTTGGGAACGCCAAGCTTGACAAGACAGATTACTTACAACGGCGACTGTTACCCTCACTGGAAACAGAAACTCTATCATAGGACCCAACCTGACCCCCGTCCCCGTCCTCGTCCCCGTCCTCGTCCCCGTCCACTCGGTCTGATGGTTGTCCATCACTCAGATCATCTTCATCTTTGTCCTGATCAGAACCATTTCCAACTTGATCTTCCCCACCTCCGCCTTTATCACCGTTTCCGCCGTGATCATTACCAGGAGACTGCGAAGATCTTGTTAAAATTCCAAAGAGCTTCTTATCCCTGCCCTGAGAGCCATGCGCTGCTTCCCACTTGGTTTCATATTTATCCTGGGGCACTACCGCATCGATGATGCCCTCTCCATTACCGGTAATGTTGATCCTACGGGCAGGTGACCAGGTATCGGAAGTGGTTGTCGGTAGAGGAACTGGGGTAAAAATCCCTGGGCTAAACGTATCGAGATGCGAGACCCTCCCATCCTGTACGGGTTTCGGTAGCTTCTGCAATTCTCGGGGCAGGGCTTTAGTGTAACGTTCTGCTGGATCCGGAACCGTATATGCCCCAAAGTAGTACATGGACTGGAAGAAGCGGATATAGCGTTTCTGAGTTGCTTCGTGAAAAACGAGGGTCGACGAGTTGGAGCCTGACGAGTTGGAATTTGACGAGTCGGAGCCTGATAAGTCGGGTGAAGGAACCAACAATGTGTTGGGAATCTGTCGCCAAAACGGGAGGTACTCGTCGAGCTCGTCGATTGATTTTTGCGACGAGGATGATGCGGATGTCGTCTCGATAGCAATGGTATGATCATCAAGAAGGACAAAACGCTGAAACGCCGAGTTGACGACAAGCATATCAAGTCTTGTGCCACACACCTGACCTAGGGTATAGACGTAGAATCCCATTTGATAGACCCCTTCACGATGCAACCATGCGAGGCTGAAGTGTTGGCTGTTTTCGTTGCAGAAATAAGCCTTGTCCTCTTGGCATCCGAATGCCCAGCGAGGGTGCGCTAGGGAACAAATGACTCCGTCCGGTTTGTAAGGCCCTTCTCTTAGCGAGGCGCGTGATGTTGATACCGAATATCCTATGCGCTTGGGGATAGGGGGAATAAACTTATAGGGTACCTTGCGCGGTTGTGAGGTCGCGGGGTAGAGGGCGAACGGGGGTACAATAGTACGCTGATCGAAAAGGGCTGGATGGTCCATGTTTGGGCTAACAGCGGCAGATCCCGGGGCGGATGTTGGTCTATGGATATGCTGAGATTGCGCCTGTGGGCCTGACAAGGGTGCTGACGACGAGGGGAGTCGTCAGATATGGAGAGGGAGACACGGTGAGACATGGCGGGCTGTGACAATTTATCTCACCGATGGCTTGCTCGTTCAACGTCTCCGGTGCTGCTTCATTCTGCTTCTGTCGCAACAGAACAACAGCGGTCGTATTGTCCCGATCTTTTGGCAACACTCCCCACGCGTGCGATGTGAAACCGATCGACGTGGCGGAGAGAATTGACACGGTACAAATCGCCCTGGTTTGCGAAACTTTCACCGAGCTCTTGAAGGGCATCAGTGAGGGCATGTTCATTGCCACCGTAATTTTGAATAGATGCTCGAAGGGTGTTCCAGCCCCGACATTCGAGGCAGTCGGAAGTGGATAGAATGACGACGCGTTCATGTGAAAATTCTTTGTTGGGGTCAAAGGGGCGGACAATGGGTGACGGCGTGATGGTGTTTGCAGACATGTATATGGCAGTGGTTGAAGCAGAGAGGTTTGTTTAGTCTCGGTCAGATTATTAAACTGGGCAATATCATGTCTTATTTGCTTCGGTGGCACATATAGAAATTGTTCTGATATTGCTTGGCAAGGAGTGGAGAAGACATCTCATTATTGGGTCCCAGTCGAGTTATGATGCAATCGCGGTTCTGCACATGAGAGCGCGCAGTATACATTTTAGGCGAAAGCAATGCCCACGCGGTTGAACGTCAGGCCTTGACATACATTAACGGCGGTCGTATAAGCTGGAGCGAGAGAAAATTAACGCCGCACGACGATATGGCCCGGGTCCGACTATGTCTGATTTGGTATGTGTGGTAGTAAGGCGGAGTGAAGATCCGGGCGGTTGCCGTTGTTGAGCGTAATGAGCCCTCTGCCTCCGAATCCCAACAACCCCCGGCCACAAGGGAAACGAGATGTCATCATAGATTGCCAGAGGAATCGCAAGGCGCCCGAGAGACTACCTTGCGTTCCGCCATCGCTGTACGATAAAGCTCTGCCACCTCCCTTGTCCTCGCCGATATGGAACGACGCCAAGTCTCACAGCGACCCTTCAGTTCCTGTTTTTCTCGATGTCCCGACGTGATGGATGAATTTCGCTACAATCTGCATTCCTGTTCCTATGGCATCCTTTTGATAAATATGGTCCGAATCCAGCAGTACCTTAACGGTCAATTCCTCCATCGAGGATATACAGCCTGATGCAAATTCGCTAGAGGGGTACTGCTAGGTCGCTCGCCCGCTCCAAGATGTGTGCTTGTGCAAAAGCTTATTTTTGCGTTTGCTGGTAACCTGCGGTACTACTCGCTAGTGGCTTAGCATGGCGTATATATATATATATATATATTAAATACCACAGAATACGGCGTTGGCCGGCTTGAGACAGCATTATATCCCACTCGAACACCTGGAGATTGATGAATCGTCCGTGAGGGGAAGAGGAGGCTTCGGGATCTTAGGTCAACGAAACGACGTGTCATAAAAATGAGTTACCTCTAGGTCTTGCAGTTCCCGTTGTTCTACGCCGTCATGATCTTTTCGATCGCTGCCCAAACATCAGAGATACCCTGTCCCTCGGGGTCTGACCAATGTTGCAGTTCTTTTGGGGAGAGGCTTTGCAAAACGTAGCTCGATACATCGGTGGATGTGTCCCGCCCGATCCCGATGCGTATTCGGTTGAAACCAGGTCCTCCCAAGGCTTCGATGGTGCTCTTGACACCGTTGTGCCCGTTGGCTGAGCCACCCAATTTCGGGGAAATAAAGAGAGGTCGGTGCTCGAGCGAGTCGTGTATGACAATGACGGAGCGCGTGTTGGCTGGTCGCATGCGGGTGCGCATGGCCAAAGAGACGGATTTGCCAGACACATTCATTAGAAGCTCTGTGAAACCTGGCGTTGGATTCAGTTGACCATGATAAGTAGACGTACGTTACGCACTTGGTTTCAGGAGTGTAATGGTGACGCGCTCGGAGGTTTTCGGCTCGGTCGCTACATTCTCTATCGCCTTTCCTTTCCCTTTCCCGTTAGGCTTGCAAGAGATATCCACTTCTGTTTCTCCGATCCAGCCCATAACTCCTCGATCATGGTCGAGTGGAACCTGGAACCGTCTGGCGAGACTCTCGAGGATGGTTTGGCCTACGCTGCCAAATGGCTCATCAACTGAGTCCACATGTTGGATAGATTGGACTTATTAACTCACCTATGCTTGGTATTTGGGTACGAATAGTTTCCTAAACCAGCTATCAAGAGATGACGGCCTTTCGACATGGCAAAACCAGAATGTTTTGGTAGTATCGAAGATCGATGGGAAAGGTAGACGTTCGATTTTATCATCTGACATTCAACAGTTACTTCGCTTCTGGAAGCATGCTCCCACCAGGAACCTCTGTTATGGATGAATCGCTCCCATTACAACGCCACAGTCCCTCACATATCACAACTACCCCTCGAGCTTATTATCCGTATTTTGATTTCCTCGGTGTCCGTCGAGGATTGGTCGATTTCTCGCCTTCAAGAACTCGCTCAGGTGTCCAAGGCATGGAGGGGTGCGGTTCTTGGGACGCCGGAGCTTTGGGCAATCGTCAAGATCCATCGTCGATCCGATGTCAATCCACGATGGCGAGAAGACTTGGAACTGGTCTTGGAGAAATCCGGCCACATGCTGTTAACCGTGGTCTACAACATGCCGGCTATCGTCTACACGCGTGAATCGTTTATCACAGATTTAGGTCTAGTAGGGGAAGCCTTCGATCTTGTTGGTACTCACGCGTGGCGGTGGCGAACCGTCATTTATGATGGAATACTAACGCCAACTATCGCCGCAATACTGCAACTCCCTTCCCCGGCACTACATGGCTTCACTCTTATGGGCTGGAATACCATCGCGCACCGCGGGCAGACGAGCGGCATAGAACCGCTGGACCTCTCATCGGGAAAACACCTATTGCACGTCAACGTTAGCTACGCGCGATTGACGTGGCACCAGCTTAAAGGCCTTCGAACACTTTGTTTGGATGGGATAGAAAGGGGCGGGCCGACCGCGGAAGGTCTTCTCGAGATCATGAGATCGTGCCCAGATCTAGAGACGTTGAAGTTGTGTCGGATTGGTGACCAAGGCTTGCCGGGCCAGATGGCGCTAGTCAACCGCTTGCGCAGCTCCCCGCTCATCGTACTCCCAAGTTTGCAATGCTTACATCTTAGAGGCTGTGACCTGAACCTTGTTCTCGCCTTCGCCCTGGGCACCAGCGCTGCCGGAGGTTTGGAACTGCAGCTCGACGTTAACTGGTTCTTCCTCAAACTCCTACCCGACTTCGACTCGATTCGGTCCATCGGACCCACTTTCGACAATATCATAGCACATGGCGCCCATCTCTACATTACTCAGACTTCCAGGTCTCTAACGCTGCAAAGTGACTGGGATCCGCTGTCCAAGAGAGATGCTTCAAGGGCGATGACATTCTATAACGAGAATCACGAAGAGACGAGTCGCCACATATTCGACTTCATTCAATTTCCAGCTCGTCCGGTACCGGTACACTTGGAGATAGGCAATGACCCTTCAGGTCATGCATCGCCAATGATGCGGTTCCCTCCGGCCATCCTGGATCATCTTGTAGACTTGCGATTGTGTTGCAGTGCGATCACAACTCACCAAATCCTCGCATATCTCTCGCAGCCTAGCCGGGGACTGCACGACATCGATGGGTCATGGCATTGCCCCCAGTTGGCTACCTTGTGGCTGCAGAATCTAGGCGAGAATTGGGATGGCATAATCGCCTTCTTGGACGGGCGATATGGAGAGAGATGGAGCGAGACTGCTCCCGTTCCTCTCCAAACTCTGATGCTCGGCCAATCTTACCCACCCCAAGAGGTGCTCGCGAGGATTCCTGGTGCTGTCGGGACGGTGAAGCTAATTGTGGACCCAGAACGGGTAATTGTGAACCCATAACGACAAAGGTCAGCTCTCCTATAGAAAGCATCGAGACTGGAAGGGGCGATCCTGATTCACCTTTCCACGCCATAGATTTAGCAAGCATCAGGAGCACTTAACATGATTCTTTGTATCATGTTCATACCACTCGCGTTTCTTTTGGCATCTACCGCGATATCGCTTTAAATAAATAGAAGACGCATATGTAATATACCATGCCCTGCGCGTGCGATCACGTTTGTCCATACACATCGCGGTCATAGCGCGTATCTGAACGGTATACACACATTAGATTGTTGGCAAGGTGGTGCAAGGCGGCGAGCAAGCCTCAAGCCTCGAGGCCGCGATCGATCGGGGTGTGCTGTTTCGATCTGAACCAACGAATCACCCCCAACTCCTTTGTTTTGGCTTGGCGTGGATCAACCCTCGACCACTCTCAAGACCGCGTTCTCTGTTGATAGCTTGCGATGTCGAACCAGGAATACTACAATCCTCAGTCCACTGGGGTACCGCCTCAACCATACAACCAAGGTTATGGACAGCCGCCTCCTAACGTCGCCGGATACAACCCCAATCAGTCCAAGCCATACGCTCAGAATTATCAACAACCACAGCCAGTCCAAGGCGAGAAGGCTCCACCTGACTACGAGCGATTCAAACCTCGCAAGCGAGTTCAGGATGTAGCGGTATTGGTGTTGTTCCTGGCGACGTTCATAGGCTTTGTGGTCATCTCTGCTCTGGCCCTTCGTTCATGGATTAAACAGGGTGGTTTAGGCGGAGGAGTCGGAGGCTCCGCGACTGGGACCAGTGTCACCCTTGACAGGTCTGTGCATGAGTTATAGGCCATCCAGACGTGGATGACCGTCGTTATTGATCATTGATTCTTCATAGCCATACCGCGTATCTTTTGCTCCTCGCAACTGGTGTTGCTTTCGTCTTCTCCATCATCTACCTCATGCTGGTCCGCACATTTACCAGCGTCATTATGAAAGCCACTCTGATACTTTCGGTCATCCTCAACGTGAGCGCTTGGTTTCACTCCCAGTCCAATACTAATGGAAGGAATACAGATCGCCCTGGCAGCGTATATGTGGGTTACCAAGTACTACTGTAAGGTTGCATTACCAAATCCGCGGAAATACCACCTCATAAACAGAAACTACGTTCTTAGCCGGCGCAATTATCTTCACCGTCGTCGCAGTTATATCTGTTCTCTGCTTCTGGGGGTACTGGTCCCGTATACCACTGGCCACCCTACTCCTTCAGGTGGTCATGGACGTAGCGAACCATCACAAGGGCGTCTATGTTGTAGGCGTCTTGGGTCTGATAGCACAAGCCGCGCTATCGGTGTGAGTGGACTAGTCCAATTCATATTTACATTGAGCTGACGCTCATCTTGGATGCTTTAGGTGGTATGTCTTTACGGTGACTGCTACGTAAGTCGGCTTCCACACCCTGGCTTATTCCTCACCTGAAGAAGTCTCGTACTCTAGATATGCCAAATGGACTCCAGGAAACCCAAGTGCGTTTTAACCCGATTATATTAATCGACGGTATCTCATAGGCCGTGAACCTTTTAACAGGTTGCAATACTCTCGGCGGGAGCACCAATGGCATCGTCACAGGCGCCACCCGTTGTGGATCCGGTACGGTTGCTGGACTGGTCTTCTTTGAGACGTTCGCTTTCCTCTGGACATCCCAAGTTGTCGCAAATGTGTGCTTGGCCACGGTTGCGGGAGGTCCCTTCGGGTGTAAGTCGTATCTCGTGGGTTAAGAGGCGCCAGTTTTCGACCTGAATTTATCCTCGATTATCATCAGCCTGGTACTACTTTGGCCCTCGGCAAGACGGAAATATGGTGTGTATTGATCCCTATGAACGAATATCATTTCGAGTAACCTGGCGTTCAACGTCATTTTCCTTGCCCGTTGTTTTGCAGCCAGCGCATCCTACACGGTCTGCGTTTGTTAGGGCATCAACTCTCTCGCTCGGATCGATCGCATTTGGTTCACTCATCGTGACGGTTCTGGAGCTCATCAGGCTGCTATTGAATGCGGCTCAAAACAATTCGAGCGATGATCGTAAGCACACTTCGCCTTGGCATACGTTAGTATCGTTTTCCCTTGACCGAAATTCCTCTTTCATTCAGCCATCACCGCTATCCTGGCGTGCTGTGCCTCATGCCTCATTGGCTGTATCGAAGGGATGGTACAGTACTTCAACCGATACGCTTATATTGAGATCGGTATGCATTTTGGTCGTTGCTTGGTCGGATCTTCTGTACCTGACATTAACGACATCTGTCTATTCAGCACTCTACGGGAAGCCATACATCGCCGCGGCAAGGGACACCTGGAATTTGTTCCAAGATCGAGGTAATGTGAAGATTAATTCATGCGCGGAAACGCGCTGATGGCTTTTTTCACGTTGTAGGCATCGATGCGCTCGTCAACGACTCTCTCGTGGGTCTCACCCTCAGCTTTGGTGGATATATCGTGGGCATATTGTCGGCACTCTTCTCCTATGTGTACCTCAGAAGTACGTCAGATTTACGTCCTATATGCCATAAGACGAGGAACTGACATTATGTTACAGCTACTGCCCCTTCGTATAACGGCGATGGACAGTACACCGCACCTATAATATTGTTTGCCTTCCTTGTTGGATTTACATGCAGTATGTTGTTTCACTCTCTTTATCATTACATATCGGACGCTGACATCAGAATTGTTCTTAGTGGCGACACTGGCATCGACGATTGAAGCTGGTGTATCGACCATGTGGGTGTTTATGCGCATGAACTAGATGCGCTTACTATCAGGGCATGCTTTGCTCACTTCTCTCCCCGTCTTTCCATTTGGGACCTAGCTTTGTCGGCCTTGGCGAAGATCCGCAAATCCTGGCTCAAAGGGCTCCAGCGCTTTTCGGGGTGAGGATATTTTGTTATAGTAGTACTGCCTACCGCATTACTTACTAGATTTTTACTACAGGCGATTGCCGCTCGGTATCCACGTGTGGTCCAGGGCGTGGTGTGAGAGGTGATATGTCTTTACGAGTGCGTATGGACCATGTACCTCTCAGAGGTTCTGGTCTTTGACGCGGATTCTCTGATCTATCAGATTCTCTGTTCCCATCTTACACGTGCAGCTCGATTTCTAAATAATCATCAGGATCGTTCCCGTTCATATACCTGGGGTGGTGCATACCTGATGCATATCACGACCATACAACCTATACACCCCGATTGTTACCCATTCCTTACAATGTTATCGATCCATATCTTTGTATCGTCTTATTTACCAGGTCTCAACGTGGCATAGGCCGCAAGGGCCGTCATAGACCTGCTCATGGACTATCAATGGTCAACCTCCGTAGATAAAGGAGATTCAGATTACAAAAAGTCTGATCCCTGTCCTGTCGGTTTCAAGGACTTCGCGCTATACTGTTGGTGCCGGCGATTCCGGTGATGTACGGATTTGAGCCGCGGAAAACCGCATCAAAAGCCTCACCTCTCCATCAAGTCCATGCAAATATAATCGACCAGCTCAATGCAAACGGCCGCTCCCAGTCTATCGGTCATAGACGCAACGCCCTCCCCGTTGCTTGAGAGCATCAACGCGGAGTCGCCGACCACATGTTCTCTGTAAGCTGCTTTCCGCCGAAAATCTGAGAACGACCAAAGCTCATAATGTCCAAATCCCGATCAATAGGGAAGCGTCAATCGAGGAAACGGGGCCGACGCAGACCCACGGAATGACGGATCACATACCTTATTGTGCTCCCCTGAACGCCACCTTCCCTCCCATATCCCAACTCCCTGTCGAAGTCTTCACTCATATTCTGTGCCAATCTGTCACCGTCCACAGCTGGCCTACCGTTCCGAACTGGTCCATCACTCGCCTCCAAGAACTCGCTCAGGTAGCGAAGGCATGGCAGAACATTGTCCTTCGGACGCCCGAGTTGTGGGGAGTAATCAAGGTCTACCGTCGACCTAGTGCCAATCCACGATGGCGGGAAGATCTGAACCTGGTTCTGGCGAGGTCTCGGTCCGCACCGTTGGCCGTGGCATATGGCGTAGATACGGAAGAATCTGACGATGAGGAATCCGACGACGAAGACGAAATCGATTGCCTGCGTGAGGTCGAAGAAATTTTTACCCGCCTCAGCAATCACACGGCGCGATTGCGAACGGTTTTGTACGATGGTCCGCTATCTCCCGTAGTCGCCGCTGTGCTAGAACTCCCTACCCCATCGCTACACTACTTCGATGTTCACTCCCACTCTTGGAGACATTCTAATCCCAGCGAAGCGAATTGGTCGACGCCACCACTGCATCTTTCGTCAGGAGGAAACCTGTTCTACGTCGGAGTGAAGAATGTACCGCTCACATGGAGCGACTTCAAGGGGCTAACGTCACTGCGTTTGGTTGAGGTGCAGGTGGAAATGGAGAATGGTCGATTGGTGGAAGACCTCCTCACAGTCTTGCGATCCTGCCCTGATCTAGAGGTTCTGGATCTAGAAGATATGGGGTCGGACAGGGAAGCGTCAGTAGAGTCAATCCGGCACACCCTGGCGCGTTCACAGCCGATCGAACTCCCGCGACTGTGGTTCTTGAAACTCAGAAAATTAGCTCCGGCACTTGTACTGGCCATAGCTCTTGGATTACGCGCTACAAGGGTGGCAGTCCTATATCTTCATGTCGGCCCATACTTCTTGACAGCGCTGCCCCATATCGACGTTCAACAGCTCATCAAGCCGGCTTTTGACAGAGCTCTTGAGCACAGCCCTCAATCACGACTCTACATTGTCCAGCACTCTCACTCGTTGAGGATACAGAACCACGGATCTTGGGAGACGCCAACACACAGAAAGGCCTCATTCAGACTCCACATCCTTGTTGAAGGTGATACTGAGGGCAATGTACTTGATAACTTGTACCAATTTCTTCAATGTTCGTCCCACCCGATGCCAGTCCAATTAGAGATCGGCTTGCCCCACTCCGCCTCAGGGAACGCGTGCTGCATAGCCCGGTTCCCCACACATATCTTGGATCAAGTTGTCGAACTACGGTCACATGGTCACCCTATGAATGAGGTTCTCCTTTACCTATCTCAAACGGAGACGCAGGAAGGGTCGAACAATGAGCAACCTTGGCCATGCCCTCGATTGGCCAGTTTATGGATTCTATATCGTAGATGGAAATATATCATAAGTTTCCTAGAACGCAGATACGGCCCTCGTTTCGCAGCCGATGGAACCTGCATGACACCAGAACGTCTCCCAAGCATCACTTTTGGGCATAAACCACCTCCAGACATACTTCCAAGGATTGAACCGTTTGTGAAGGAATTGAAGTTCATAGGTGAGTGTCATGAGATTGAAAGGTCACTCAAATGGAAGCTTACGCTCAACCTCTATTGTATCACTAGAGCTCTCATCCTGATAGAGATCAATACAATATGCCATCTCACCAGCTTCTCTCTTTGATCTGTGTCAGGTTACCCATTCCCATGTTACACATGCAGCTTTACTTCTAAATAATCATCAGGATTGTTCCTCTTCATATGCCTGGGGTGGTGCATAGCTGATACATCATACCTGCTTGCTTGTCACAAGTAGGTGTGGGACCACAGGACTATGCCCTCAATGTTCAAGGTAGAGTGGTGCAGACAGCACACAGAATGTAATGGCAAAGAGTATAAGAGTTGATTGGGAAGTGAACAAGTGTGGAAGGGAATATAAGATGTTGCATGAGGAATAAGTCCTCCTGCTGCTACAGTATATATACTAGAGATACACAAGGCATAGAGTTCAGGTGATATACATGAGGCAAGTCATGAGACAGAACATGAGGATAAAACATGAGGATGAAGTGCAGTCAGAGACCATGAGGCAAAGTCTAGAATTGAACATGAGGAGAACCTTCCTATCCTTGGCTTCTCACTGGTTCCCAAGGTTGGCTTTGTACTTTGTTTCTGTCAAGTTGTGACAGTTGCCCCCTCTAAGGCTGACAAGACTGGGAGGGTAATGTAGGGCAAGTTAGCTGTTGTGGATGTGGAGCATCTGGGTACTGTTGGTGATATGCACTGATGAGTTCCTTCACATTGAGTGTATCTTCTAAGTAGTTCCATGAATTCTCCAAGGAGTCATAACCTTGCCATTTGACTAGGTATTGGAAATGGGTTCAGTGCCATTGTGAATTGAGGATGTCTTCCATGACATACTCTTCTTCTCTATTGTTAGTTACTATGGGTGGTGGTCATTCATAGTGTCACCCCACAATGGGGTCTATGTTCGCAGGGGACAATCAAGAGACATGGAAGACCAGATGGATTTTCATTGTAAGGGGAAGATGTAGTTGGTAGGCCAGCTTCCCAACCTTCTTGACAATTTCAAATGGGCCAAGATGACAATGCTTGAGTTTCTGCAATGGGTGGTTGGTGATGATTGTTGGGGTGTGAGTGATGGGATCAATCTGGCTCAACCACACTTGATCACCTTCTTGATACTCAATGGCCTGTCACACATGTTCATCATAGAATCTCTTGTGTTTCTCATTTGTGATCTCTAGTGCCACCTTCATTTCTCATTCTACCTCTCTAATTCACTTAGCCATTTCTTCTGCACTGGGGATGATGGGGTTGTTGAGTGTTTTGGGTGAGATGTTGGGGTGGCTGGCATTGTCAATGAAGAAGGGACTGAACCCAGTGGATGAGTGTGGCACATTGTTGTATTGGAATTCTGTGATGGAGAGCCATTCATCCCAGTCTGTCTGTCTGTGGGATACATATGTTTGAAGGTATTGTTCCAACAGAGAGTTGACTTGTTCTGTTTGCCTGTTGGTCTGTAGGTGGTAGGCAGTGGAGAAGTTGGGTTTTATTCTGACAGATGCATAGAGCTGGCACATAAAGGCCAAGTTGAATGTTGACCCTCTGTCTGAGATGGTTTGTAGCAGTGTCCCATGTTGTTTCCAGATGTTGTCAAGGAATAGCTTGGTGGTTTGCTTCACAGTGATGTTCTTGTTGGTGGCTATGAAGTGTGCACACTTGGTGAAATGGTCTACCACAACAAGGATGGTGTTGTGTCCTGAGGCAGTCATGGGTAACTTGACAATGAGATTGTACAAGATGTCTGTCTAACATCCTTCTAGTGCCTTGAGTGGTCATAGCAGACTGGCTACTGGTTGGTTGATTGTCTTTGTCCTGATGCAGGTCTTGCAATTGTCAATGTAGGTGTGCACATATTTTGTCATGGACAGCCACCAGCAGTCTCTTGCCATCATTTCTAGCATTCTTGCCCTCCTTGGATGACCTGCCATGATAGTGTCATGCCTTGACTCCACTATGTCTTTCTTGAGTTCTTCATCATCTGGTACATAGACCATTCCTCTGTACATCAGGATTCCTCCTGTTACTTCATACTCCTTGAATTTCTCCTTGGCTGCAGCTGGTATGTTCTGGGGGTTGTGTTGAAAGAAGGCCAGGACTGCAGCCATTGCCTTGTCTATAGGTAGTACTTGACAAATACATGTGATGAAATTGACATCTGAGAATTGAGTGGTGGCAATGCAAAGAAAATGGGATGAGTTGAGGATGGGTCTGAATGCTTCTACCCCCCCCTGTGGCTGGTGGTCCAGCCTTTGACTGAGTGGGTCAGGGCATACTTTGACCCCAGGTCTGTAGATGATCTTGAAGTTGAATCCTGCCAAGAACAAGC
This sequence comes from Tulasnella sp. JGI-2019a, assembly GCA_019633535.1. NCBI lineage: Eukaryota > Fungi > Basidiomycota > Agaricomycetes > Cantharellales > Tulasnellaceae > Tulasnella sp. JGI-2019a. The sequence continues at coordinate 39,686 of WSUE01000302.1, forward strand.
TCCATCTGGCTTGTCTTTGTGACAGTTCTTTAGTCATCAAGAAGGTTTCTAAGTTCACATGATCTGTGATGACAATCATGATGCCCACAGCACCTTCTAGGTATTGCCACCATTCCCTGAATGCTTTGTAGATAGCTAGCAGTTCAAGGTTGTAGACATTGTAGTTCCTTTCTGCTGGTGATAGTGACTTGGACAAATATGCAATAGGGTGAAGGTGACCATCTGCACCTTTTTGTGACAGGATTGCTCCTCAAGTGAATATCAACAAGTCTGTCTTAATGACATAAGGTTTTGAGAAGTCAGGGAAGGTGAGGATGGGGGCTGAAGTGAACACATCTTTGAACTGCTGGAAGGACTCTTCCTGTTTCTTCTCCCATTTGAATGTGGTTTCTTTTTGGAGTAGGTCCATCATTGGTCATGCAATACAGGAGTATCCACAGATGAACCTCCTGTAGAAGTTGGTGAACCCTAAGAAGACCTGGATGTCATGTACATTCTTGGGAGTAGGCCAATCTCTGATGGCTGCGATCTTGGCTGTGTCCATACACATTGTCTCTCCATTGATAATGAACCTAAGGTACTCAATCTCTTTGAGCATGAACTTGCATTTGGAGTGATTGGCCCAGATATGGTTATCTCTGAGTCATCACAGGACCTTCTTCAGGATGTGGTCATGGTCCTGCTTATTCTTCATGAAGATTAGAATGTCATCAAGGTAGATGATCACCTCATGGTCCAATATGTTGCTGAAGATGTTGTTCATGAAGAGTTGGAAGTTGGCTGGCACATTGGTCAAGCCAAAGGGCATGATGGTTGTCATGGTTTGTTGCCGACAACTGCTCATTTCGGTCTTTCATGTGATCTTATCAAGAACCCTGTAGACGGGGACCTGACTCAGGAACTGGCAACATCGGAGTTACTGGAGTTAACGGACTTAACATTTCAAGAATTATCAATGACGTCATCGATGACATCAGTCGAAGCCGCAGCACCATTAATAAGCTCCATAGTACGCAGCATTTATATTTAGCAACCGGGAGCCGGAATGACTCATCGTATGAGTCAGTTAGAAGCCGCAGTAATTATTCTTAGATAGAAGCTGCAGCCACAGTGCACAGTAGAAGCCGCAGTTGGCAACCGTAGTAGAAGCAGAAGCCGCAGTTATGGAAGCTGCAACCGCAGCCTGGGAATAACTGCGTAGACCTAGGGTATATAAGGAGGGGGATCTGAGCTGGTCTCAGTTCTCCATTCCACCCTCTTATCGCTACCAAGTGAATACATCCCTCATACTCTCATACAAACCTTGCGCCCCTTTTCCCAATCAAGAACAAACAGTGAGTAGGGTTCAGTTGACCTGAGCACCCAAAGTAATGAACTGACAATGGTGTACTCGTAGTGACCATATTGGGTTCTAAAGGCTGTCTTCCATTTGTTGCCTTCAGCAATCCTGATGTTGCTATACCCTGCATGGATATCGATCTTACTGAAAAGGGTTGCCCCTTGGACTTGATCTATAATTTCATTTGGGAGTGGCAGAGGGTAACAATTCTTCACAGTCATCATGTTGAGGTTGCAATAGTCTATGCAGAGCCTGAGACTGCCATCCTTCTTCTTGATGTACATGATTGGGGCTCCTGCTGATGACTTCAAGGGTTGGATGTGACCCTTTGCTAGGTTCTTGTCTAGGTAGTTTCACAACACATCAAGTTCTATGGGCAACATTGTGTAGATCTTCTTGAACAGTGGTTTGGTGCTGGCCATGAGGTCAATTTTGAGGTCATAAGACTGACAAGGTGGGAGGACTTGTGATTCCTCCTTATCAAAGATGTCAAGGAACTCATGAAACTCAGGGGGAATTGTTAAGAGTTAGCTCCTTGCTAAACTCTGATAGGCACTACTGTGCTGAGGGTGTCAAATAGGAGCACTTACTGATGGCGAAGGGTTGCTTTGTGAGAATGGATAAGAGAGTATGAAATTGGAGGTGCTAGATTACAAACAGGTGTTTGCGATGGGGAATCCTACAGCATTCCCCTCACTCTATATATACTAAATTCTAAGGAAACTTCCAGAACATTCTCCTAACATCCTCCTAAAGCTGACTGATCCTTCCACCATGCTGACTGAGCTTAGACTTGCAAACCACTTAGTTCTCCTAAGAGAAGTTTCCTACAAT
>WSUE01000303.1:0-28490 GCA_019633535.1 Tulasnella sp. JGI-2019a
ATGTTCAAGTTGCTCTCCCATGTTGATAACCCAGTTGAACCAGTCATTGACTGAGGTTGGTTGGTTTGTGTTGACTGTGATGGCATACTTGAGCCAGTGGGGGAGTTTCTTTGTGAATTCGTCCTTTCTGGCCTGGTCATTCCAGCCTGTTCTATATGCAAGTTCCTTAAACTTTCCTGCAAATGTGACAATTGATCTGGAATCACTGTATTGTATGCGCAAAATTGCACATTGCGCCTCCTTCTGCCTGTCCTGGGAGTCCCAATGGGACTTGAACTGGATGACCCACTCATCCCAGCTGTTGAGGGCGTTTCTGAGGTGTTGTGTTTCTGGGCCTGTGGTCAGGGTGGTGATTTCGTTGGTGTATAGGTTTGCCCAAGGGAATGCTGTTTCAGTGCAGAGTGTGAGTGAGAAGTAGACCCTTTCTTGTTCTTTGACTGCTGTTCTATTTGTGAGTTTACCATATGTGTCATCATAGTGAATGAAGTAGAGAGTGAGGCTTGCAATGAATTCCCTTGATCTGAAAGATCCTGTGGTGTCGACTTACCCTGTGAATTTGTCAGGCTCTGACCATTTCGCTTTCTTGCTTGGTTGTGCTGCTGATATTGCTGGTCCTGTTCCTGTCCCTGGGGGTGGAGGTGGTGGTGCAACTGGAGGTTGCTGTTGCTGCTGCTGGATTGGTTGTTGCTGTTGGCTGCCTACAGCTGGTTGTTGAGGTGGAGGGGGTGGTGGTCCTGTTGGTTGATTACTTCCCAAGCCTTGCCCTTGTCCAGGGGTGCTTGATCCAGCTTGAGGAATGGGTGAGCTTGATTTTTTAATTGGATTTGCCAAAACAGTTGGTACAACAACTGGTGTTACTACTGCTGGTTTAGAGTCATCTGTTGATTCTTCTTGTTTCTGTAGTTCTACTACAGGTGTTCTTGGTGAGTTTACTTGGGATGATCTTCCTGATCTTGATGCTGCTCTGAGATTTCTTATGACAAATTCAACTGCTTTCTTTGTTGATAGGTTTTTTAGATATACATCTGGCTTAGTTTTGTAGTCTTCTTCTGTTGGAGTGTAATATATGTATACTGGGTATTTGTCAGTGCCTAGGCAAGCTTCGAATTTATTGAGTGAGTTTTCCCAGATGATACAAGTTTGATGTTCTCTTGTGTCATTTTTGAAGTCGCAATACCTTGTGTATTCTTTGAATTCTTCATCTATAAGGTGTGTTCCTATCCAGTGTTCCCTGCCAAGGCAGCTAGGTTTTGATTCTTCTGAATCTGTTATTGATTTCGACTTGGTATGTTTCAACCAATTTCTTTTCTCCTGGTGAAAAATTTGTGAAGGTTAAGGCACATCTAAGTTTGGTCTTGGTTGATGTTGAGCTGATAGGGAGTCTTTGTTTGAGCTTATTTGTGAGTTTGATCTTGTAGATTCTTATGGTTGCTTGTTGGTATTGTGGGCATGCAATTGTTGAAGCCATTTGTGAGATGTATTTAAGTGACCAGCACAAAAATAGAGATGATAGGCTTATGAGAGCAGGGGAGGGGTGAAACCTTTTCCAGGGAAAAGGGGTGGACTTGGGAGTGGGGAGGGAGGGAAAAAAAAAGAAGAAGAAGAAAACAAGGAAAGAGTAGAACTTTTCTACAGCACATGCAATAGCTGTTTTTTGGACTACAAATTCCAGATAAAGGGCAGAGCAAACCTTTGGGTCTTCCTAAAGCCTAAAGTGCTCTGAGTTGCTGACTTCTTCAACAAATCCCCACAACAATAAACACCTCCTAGCAAACAGGAACTCGCACATGCGTTGGCAGACTAGGACTTCCTTGTGGGCAAGGATGATTTCCTTGATGAGAGCGAGATTAGTTCTATAGAAGAACCACTTGAACTCAAAGGCATGATGGATGGTGCTGAGACCTTGCAGGGTGGCATGGTCTGTGTCTTCTTTGTCATGGAGTCATTCCAAAACGATTGGCCCATTTTGCTGAATAAACCAGTCCTTCTGGTTTTTGAAGTAATGAAGGTTTTGCTGGACTATGCTGATTTTGATGTTGTGTGCCAACAGGTTTTCCATGAATGATTGGTAGAAGTCAGTGAAGTTTCTGAAGATGTAGGCACAGCCATTCTTGGTGGGAATGTGGTTGTCATCAATTGACCAATCTACAACCTCATTTTTCTTGACAAGGGGCTCAAATCGGTTATTGGGGATGTAAATCCCTGATTCATGGTTGATATATGAACCTGAAGGGGTAAGGTGCAGGATTTCTGTGTGGAGTTTGCATGATTTATAAGCACACTGTTGTTTGCTGTTGTCGATTGTAACAAAAAAACACTCATGAGGGTGGTACTCATCTTGGATTGAGTCGGGGGCAGTGGTTTCCATAGTGAGAGAGGGAGTATCCCACAGTGCTTCTTGATCACCCCAGATGGCTTTGGTGAGTCAAAAAACCCAGTTGAGGGTTCTGGGTTTTGCAGAGGAGGTAGTGATTTCGCAATCCGGATTAAAAATGGAGATGTCATGTTTGATTAGGTTGAGTTTTTCGAGTGCAGTGGGAATATCAATGGACTTACCCGAGGTTTCAGATGGTGTAGGGGTGTTGGGCCAGGTGTGGACTTCATTTATGGCCTTGCTGAGGTGTTTGTCCTCTGTCTTCTGCTTCTTGGTGATGATACCGTTGTTCTCAGTGTCCGTGTCATAGAGGTCACTGTTTGAGTTGTCGACAATGCTGATGTCAACAATGTTGCATTTACCCTTAGGCTGGCTAGGGTTGGTAAGGAGGGTGGGGGTACAATTGCCACTGCGAAGGACACTGTCCTGGCTTCAGGTGTTAAGAGTGACAGGGGAGAGTTGATGGGCCTGGGTTGAGGTGAGCACTAAGGGATTCCACCCTAATGTCAGTTCTTGATATAAGGGTGCTCAGGTCAACTGAACCCTACTCACTGTTTGTTGATATTTGAAGGGGGACATGCAAAGATATGTTTGAGAGTATGAGGAGTGTATTCACTTGGTAGTGATAAGAGGGTGGAATGGAGAACTGAGACCAGCTCAGATCCCTTCCTTTATATACCCTAGGTCTGCACAGTTATTCCCAGGCTGCAGTTTGCAGCTTCTATAACTGTGGCTTCTACTTCTACTATGGTTGCCAGCTGCAGCTTCTACTGTGAACTGTGGTTACTGCTTCTATTTAAGAATAACTACTGCAGCTTCTTACTGAGTCATGCAATGAGTCAGTCCAGCTCCTGGTTGCTAAATATAAGGGCTGCATACTGCAGGGCTTTAGTAATGGATACTGCAGCTTCAAATGACATCATCAATGATGTCATTGATGATTCTTGGAATGTTAAGTCTGTTAACTCTGGTAACTCCGATGTTGCCAGTTCCTGAGTCAGGTCCCTGTTTACAGGGTTCTTGATGAAGTCACATGAAAGACTGAAATGAGTGGTTGTCAGCAACAAACCATGACACTAAGGGTTCACATTCAAGGATGCTCAAGGCAGCTTACTATTAGTGATGATGGCATTGGTCTTGGGGACATTGGCAATTGTAATGTATGGAGGAGAAGAGAGGAGTGTATTCATGATGACATGAAAGGAGGGTGGAATGGGGAGCAAGAGTACATCTTGATCCCCCTCCTTATATATTACAAGTACAAGTGGTTATTCCCACAACTAGCTATGAGTCCTATCAGAACCATCTAAGAGATCTGAGCTATGGAGGGCCAGGATGAGTAGCATGCATGAGTAATCATGGTCATGTGATGACCAGGGCTTTGGTATGAGTACACAGGTTAGTAATGATGAGAGAAAGTGATGATACTGATTCATGTTGGTGAGAGATAGAAGTCTTGATGTGGGGTTGATGTTTCAGCAGGTGTAACTGAGTTTGGATCTCAGTTCTGATTCTTGCAGGCATTTCCTAAAGTGTCTGGTTCCTGGCTAGGTTCCCAAGGATGGTGTTCTTGATATGGTCACATATGATTGTCTTCATGCATGCTTGATTAATGGATGGGTGCTTAAGTGACTGGTTGGGTGCTTGCATAATTGGATGGGCACTAATGTAATTGGATGGGTGCTTAAGTGATTTGGATGGGTGCTAAAGTGGGTGAAACAAGGGGCTGGCAGCAACTCCTTATGACATGCTGGCTTTGAGAGACCAGGGGAGGAGAGGATGATGGACTTGACTGTAAGCCACAGGTCAGTGGAGAGTAAGCTTGATAAGGCAGCATTGTTTGAAGAGTACTCCAAGAACAGGAAGGAGGATCACAACACAAACTGTGCCAACCATGCCCTTTCTGATAGTCCAAAATAGTGTGTATAACTTCTCTTGAAATATCTCCCATCATATCCTGGCACATAAAACCTAAACCCAAGGATAGAATTCCCTAATACAGACACTCAGTCACCAGTTAAAGATCATGTTGCTGGTAGTCAGGATGGATAGGGCTCAAGAGACCTTCCTGAATTACTCTCATTGAGGTCAAATCCTCATAACAGCAACCTGCAAAGGGCAAAGTAAGCACAAGCTCCATCTTTGCATCCAGCATACTTACCAAGAGATCTAGGAGGAAAAATTCTGTTGAAAAGTTTATACTTGAAAGTGCTGCAACTGCATTTGCAAGATTGGAGGCTATCTGCAACCTTTTACCGGTCCCGGGTCTAAACTTGTTATTCAGGCAGCTTCAACCATCGTTAGGATTGCCCAGGTAAGCGGACAAGGCCAACGACATTTCAATAAACCCGCGGGTTGGCAATGGTTTCCTAATCTTATAGCTATGGTGAATTCAGCTAATATTCTGGCGAATTCAATCGCATAAACCCCTTTAAGTGCAAGTAGTTGGTGCTCAGAAGGTAAACCTTGTCCTTGGCTATGTTCGCAAGCCGCATACATTCATCGACTTCAATCTCCTTGGCTCTATGTTACCTCAAAGCTCGATTAGGACAGGATTAAAACTATTACGAGAAACAACCGCAAGCTCTTACGCCCTTAATAAACCTGCATGTATACATGGAGAGCGTGCTGACGTGTCACTGAAAGCACTTGATCAATGTCCCTGGTTAGTGCCGTCATCCCACATTCGAGTTTTCAGTGGAAGAAGGACGGATTAAATATCAGCATTTCTATTCGTAAACACGGACGCTGGCGATATCCCAATATCTATGGATTGGGAGGGGGGACGTTGAGCATATCATGCCTTTCGAGCTCTCACGAAAGACCTGAAACCTACGCATTTGCAAAGTCTGCCGGGTCTTGATTAACGTGATCTGCAAGTGATAAAATTGATTTGTCATCAGCTACGGGGAAAGCGCTCAGAGGTATGTTTTGAATCTTACCGACGCAGGTCTTTGGACAAGTGGAAGGATATACGTTCCCAGCCCAGTCTCCACCTGTATCAGAACCACATAGCAAAGGGTCGGTATTCAAAACCACTATATCTTAGTAGCTTTGGACGTACAAAGTGTCAAGTTGATAATGATGGCCTCCGGCCCAAAGAAAGTATTCATGTCGCAACTAGCGTTGGAGAAGTTCGCGTAAGGCTCGCCGAGATCAGCGATCTTGATCGTGCCGGCTCCGTTGAGGACGGAGGCTGGTACAGTCGCGTCGTTCCTTGCCCAGAACCATATATTTATGTGGGTCGAGGTCTTAGTAATCATCCGTTAGCTGAAAGAAGAAAGAAGTAGGTTCACTGATGGCACACCTTCTCTGTAATATACCTATTGGAGCAGGGTTCTTAGCAACAAAAGATGTCCGAGTGAGGACACACTTACCATCCACCTCCGACGGCATTTAGTGCCGGACCATAGTTGTTGGCCTTCTTTGGTTGCGTCCCGCATCCAGCGTTGCCGTTGTCCTGCCAGTAACAATCGGTGGTCTCCAGAGTTCTGGAAAAACGAATAAATAATGCCAGGGTCAACCTAAGAAAATTCTCTCCCTAAAGCTGTAAGGAGAACGTACCCGGTTTGGGTAATAGTGGCGTTGGACATTGTACATCCTTGTAGTGTATGCAACGTCGACGTGTTGGGCACAACGTCATTCACGCCCTCGATAATGTCGATCTCTCCCGCGTCTGGCCATGGCTGAGTGGAAGATGTCATCCAGAATGCTGGCCAGGTCGCACAACCTAAAGGAAGTAGCTTGTGAGCGCATGTACCTATCGCAATTAGGTAGTGGAGATCAATCATTACCTTGTGGCATATGTCGGAGATTCACAATCGTGACGGACGTTGTGTACTGCTTGTTTGATTGAATTCGGACGCTGTTCCTCCCTGGCCCTGACGCGCTAAGCACAGTAGTATAATCGGCGCGCATGATTAGGGTGTCAGATGAAACGAAGGTCAAGTTCTTCGCGAGAGCGAAGGCTTGATCGGTATAACTGTTGGAGGAAATCATTAATAAGCATGAATATCGTTAGGGAAGATACGCTGAGTTTCGTACTTGACGCGCCCGTTGGTAGGGTCTGGGATAGCTTGATGCGTGAATCCAGTAAGGAAGCTGGGACCGATGTAGGTGTCCGCGATGGAGTAGGTCGCGGTAGATGCTGGCGCAGTTGATGTCGTAGTCGTCGAGGCGCCAGACCTATAGACGGAGAGTCTGTAAGACCCTCCGCATAACTTTGTGCTATCGCCAGCGCAGGTCATGTTGCAATCACTATCGGTAAGGTCAAGAGACCCGCCGATTGTGTTTCCGCAATAGCATTCATCCGCATATTCTAGGCGCGCGGAGTGTTGATCAATAAGCGCGTTTGTGCATGAGCAGTCAGAGACGTATTAAAATACCTGTTCCGGCGTACGCATAGCCCATTCCAGCGCATGTTGATTGACACAGTGTGTTGGTCATTGATGCTGAAGTGGTGCTGTAGGAAGCAAGCGAGCGAGGCGCTCCTTGGTCCACGTAGCATCCGACGTACGCGCCACTAGCAGTCGTAGTCGCAGCGGAGCTCGTGGCTGTCGTGGCCTTGGAAGTGGAGGTTGTGGAAGTTGTGGTTGAGCTGGCCTTATAGACTGAAAGCCTATAAGTACCGCCACATAGGGTGGTGGAGTCCCCAGCGCATGGACCGTTGCAATCTGCGCTCGCGGCTACTGCTCCAGGTGAAGCAAGGGTATTTCCACAATAGCACTCATTGGAGTACTCTGCGAGATTAAATACAGGTATGATCAACATGGAATTCAAAAGCCTGTGAGCTCTAACTCACCCGTTCCGGAGTAGATATATCCAAGCCCAGTGCAGGTCGACTCGCAGAGCGCATTGGTCATTGCAGATGAAGTTGTTGTGTATGCAGTCAGTGTCCGAGCGGAGCCTGAATCCGTGTAACATCCAACATATGTGTAGGAGGCACTGAATGAATTACAGTCAGCCATGTTTTACGATGGTGGGGTGAGAGAGGGGTGGGACTTGCGCAAAAACGACATGAGCGACGGCAGCAAAGGCTAGGATGGAGCCGAGAGGGTGAAAGATAGAGATCATGATGAGCTGGATTCGAGCGGATGAGCGATGGGATAGCTTTCTAAGCCACTGGGATTCCAACTCAAGCTTCACTGGCAACGGTGAGGCTGTATTATATAAATCGTGCGGAGGAATAGCGCATGCCACTTCCACAGCTTCGAGCCAATGGAGACTTGAGAGCAAAAATCGGTTTCATTCGCGCTATATTGAAGGAAGCTGAAGGGATGGTCATGACGGTCTCGTTTTGCCGACAACAAGACCCGAGCTCGACGGCGATGTCAGGCATTTAGAGACACCAACATACGCTTCTAGAATAGATTGATGTGGATCTAAGTCGGAGGCGTTATCGCAGGTTTCGGCGAGACAAACGAAGCGAGCCGATTGTGCCGTATCTCAGATCAGGCATGGTAGTGAGATGAATGAGGGAGGTTGCACTAAGTCTGCCAGACTGCGTGGCGTAACCTGCAGCTGGGACGTACTCATAGACATCAAGAGTGTACAACAGTAGTGAGGGGCTCACGAGAGATTGCTACCGTTTGTGCAGGAAGTAAAGCCCGGCAGGTTGTGGCGAATCTTTTCAGTCTTCCCACGTCAAATTAAGAGAAAACCCGTCTCAACCCCCGAACCTTCTATCAATTGCCAGTGACAACGCCGACGTTCACTTTGAAGGAACTCTCCCGAGGCTAGTCGGGGATTGACCGAGAAGATCTATGTGACAGTGAGATCGGCGCTTGGCGCTGACATGAATAGTACCGGTCATTAACGTTTCTGGCACGCTGTCTCCATTGGTTGAGAAAGCACCTGTCAGTGCCGGCTCATGTTGTGGCTATATATAGCTATAGTGGTCCAGTCGTGGAAGTCATGATCTTAAATGCGCGAAGGAATTCGGGTGGTTGGTTGATGGAAATATTTCATTCATGTTCCCACGAGCGCGCAATTGGTCTCACCGCCCCAAGCTTCGGTCAGCCAAGCTCAAGCTGGCTTGCAAACTTTTCCTATTAGCCATAAAAATTATATAGCTAATGAAACCCTCGCTGGTTTGAACCCTTAGATTCGTTCCCGGCGTCGGCGATATCACAACCACCGTCGCCAGCTCAGTCAAACAAACTCTGACAATCAGGCTTGCAAGCTAGCTTAGGCTTGGCTTGACAAGCCCGTGAGCTTTGTGAGCAAGCCGAGGCCGGCCGGCCGCCACAAGCTAGCTATAGCTATAGCTTGGGCTTACGGCAACTATGACCGCCGTGTTTTTGCTTATGGGAACAGTTACACGAATCTTTTACTTGTATTCACGCACCTTGGCGGTAATTCTAACCTCCACGCTGATACTATCGGGCCCTTCAGTGCTCCACTGGATCCATCAGGACTTTGACATAAGCAGTAAGAGTACTAGTCTCAAGTCGACCCGAAATGTAGGATCGGTTGTATTGAATTCAGTCGACAGAGGTGAGCGACCCGTCTAGTGTAGTAGTATCAGCCTCATCACTCCCATCCTCCGCTGATTCGTCCACGACCATACGATGGCTCTTACTCAACATCGACTCAGCCTTGGGTGTCGATGGTGTCGATCCAGTCATCTGATGAGTATTCATATTCCAGCTACTCCTTCTCTCCCCCTGACCCAGCCCAACTCCTCCAATCCCAGCAAACGCCGCGAGCCTCGGGGACCCAGCTATCCTTCTAACACCCATCACGTCTTCCACCCTCTGATTTGTACTTGGCGACATGGACCGCTTGATACTGTCAGGAGTCGCACTGCGTCTCCGATATTCTGCAAGGGCCGCTTCCCCTGAGTGCGAAAATGGTCTTGAGGGAGGTGCTGGTGAGATTGGGGATGAGAGGTCCAGGTTGGCTAGTGGTGGTGGGACCTTTTGGGGTGTGGGTGCAGAGATGGCGTGTACGGAAGAGTTGACAACGATTGTTGATCGTGCGGACGATGGGGAAGGGGCTCCGGATCGGACTTGATGGCCATTATTGTCATCGTCGTGGTCGTGGTCGTGGTCGTGGTCGTGGTCGTGGTCGTGGTCGTGATGCCCGTGGTTATGGTTGTTGTGGTCATGTTGAAGGTGTTCATGCCCATCGTCATGTGAATGTGAATGTCCGTTGCGATCATGTGAATGCGAGTGACCACTGCGATCGTGGTCGTGATGGTCGTGATGATCCGCCTCCTCGTGCGAATGTGTTTGCGAGTGCCCGTTATGTCCAATATGATCATGCCCATGGTGATGATGATCCTCCTCTTCGCCTTCCTCCTCCTGGGCACCTCCGCTGTGCCCGTACCTCGTCCTTCCATTTAGTGCTGCGCTGGCGTCGTATTCAGGATACTCGTCCGCTGGAACGAAGAGGGAAGAAGACCGCCGATGCCCACCGTCGTTGCGTGCTTGTCCATTTAGACCTTCCTCCTCTTTCTCCTTGGCATTAGCATCCGTATCTGCAGTGAGATCAACTTCGTCACTCCCATTTTGGATTGAAGGGATACGGTGCAAGAGACCGTACCTGACGGTATATGGGTGAGCAAATAAGCAGGTATATGTATCAAGAGGAAGGGCGTACCCTACACCACAGCCGAGTAATCCTGCACCACCCCACATCCTATTAGGGACGAGAACAACTTCTCGAAGCGTGCTAAGCGCGGGTTTGACGAAGGGTCAACACTGAGGGGGAGATAGGAAGCGACTGAAAGACTCACTCGAAATCGTATGAATATACGTACACTCTAAGAGGCTTCTCCACGTGCTGAAGCGCGTAGACCTTATTCAGCCTCACGCTCCCGACTGACGTCGCGTCGGGGGAGACAAGTCAAACAGTGCGGAGGAACCTACCTGCTCAATAACATCGTAGAAATCCCCTTCCTTGGTTAAAGTTCCACCACTCCAACCTACAACCCAGTCTCCAAATGGAACGAGTCCAGCGCTTTCGGCGGGACTTCCTTCGAGAATCTCTAGGATATGCCAAACATGGTCGAGAGCGAATTCAGGTTGGCAGAGTCGCATAGAAAGGCCAAGGAGGGACGGCTTCTCGTTGATACTCGATTGCGTTTGTAGCGGTGTAGACGAGGATGGTGGAGGGGAGAGTGCCCATTGGCGGGATGGGACAACGGAGACGACTATGAAGTAGCGAACGCATTGGCTCGAAAAATAAGTAATTCATGATAGAATAAGACTCACTGCGACTAGACCGGAGTTTCGAGGACCATACAATCAAGTTCAAGTGTCTCCCTTCGTGACTTTCGACGATCTGCTCCAAATTCGCCGCGTCTATCGTCTGTAAATTGCGTTGTGCGTCGTCATCCCTTCCAATATTAGCTTCAGTTGCAAATAGTAGAATGGGAACTCACCGATTCTGTGGTGGTATTTCCATCAATCCCAACAATGAAATCAAAGAAGACTTGGATGCCTGCAAGACTGGCGGGTGAGCCCGGAATGACACGTAATACGTGCAGTGCGCGACTTGGAGGTGCGTCAGGAGAGGCGGAATGTGATGCTGCGGTTCCCATTGTATATCAGATGCGACCAGTTGTGCTTCTTAGTGCCTGCAACAAAAAAGATGGGGAATTGGAGGCTGGAAAAGTTGGTACTGCAGTAGGGGACGGTAGACGGCGTTTTTTATATGCTGACGGAAAGAAAAGCTAATTGGCTGGGGAGCAATCTGCTCTTAGCTCCGCTGTCGGTAGATCCTTGCTATTACAGTGTGATGTAGCAGTAGCAGTGAGATGGAATGAAATGATCGCAGTCGCCGTTGACATATTAAATAAACTCGATGTGAGAAAAACCGCGCCCTGCTTCAATCCTGACCTTTCACTTACAACGGACATTACAATGGACTCACCACCAGCACCAGCGTCCCCTTCTCCTTCCACGCCTTCATCAGGCGATGAGGATGAATACGATAGCCCCGGAACCGCCGTTCAAAACCAACCAACTGCAGATGCCGTCTCCGTCTCCACTTCCCCAGTACCCAAACGACGCGCCGTCGCGACCACCTCTTCATCTGGAGCTCCCAGCTCTTTCACCCGATCAACTACTGGACATGGACTGCGTAGTCGTGGCGGAGATCAAGGGCAACAGGGTATCAAGAGGACTGGAACTCTACCTCTACTGGACGGCGGAGGAGGCGGTAGTGGTGGAGGGCAAAAGGAGGAATTGGTCGATGTGGCTTATATGAATGAGTTGAGGCAACGTAAGCTATCATATATTCAGGAAGACCCCGAGATTGAGGATAATGCACTAATTGAGGTTCCCCTGCCGCCGTGGGTCCGTTAGTGATCGGAGACCCATTTGACGACAGTATCATTAGGGAGAAAAGCTAAACGGAGGGCACTTTCGATTATCATCATCATTTTTTTGCTAGTTCCAGCCCTTCGTCTGTGAGTAGATCATGAGTCCAGTTCGCCTCGTATCGAATTACTGATCACAGATTTAGCCCTTCGCCTGTTTGACGGTATCTCTTGGAACTAGAAGAATGAAACCCATTGTGTGAAATTGATATATGTACCTTGTTCTCGTAGCCCTCGTGGTTCGTCAACCCCCAGACACCTTTCAGATTGCCGACCGACAGGGACAACGGCGTATAAGTCAAAGGAAGGGGTGTGGTTGGCGATTATGGCTATCGACTTGCACGCAAATCCAGCAATCAAGATTACTCTCTAGCGTAGGCGCTGGCCTAGCCGGTACTCATACACCGAAGTACTATTATCCTCCAGGTTGCTGCCATGACGGAGATCGTGTCCCGCCTCCTTTAATCCCCAAAAGTCTGCTGTACGGCATCTGGCGGATGAAGCCGCTTCGAAAAGCTCAACTCTCCAGGACTAAGCCAATAGGATTGGAACGGAAGCTCATTGTTGGCACTTATGTATTCTCAAGAGCGGGACGCATAACACCGGTCTACGTTCTGGAGCTTGCCCACTTCCTATCGCCCTTCACGATGTCGTTGCTGCGATAACGGTTGGGACTAGGAAGACCTGAGCAGTTAACAGGTCTATTTCATATTTTCGCTATTCCGTCAGCAGCGTCGAGCTTTCAATATTGCCATGGCCACGAGGAATCATAAGGCGCTCAAGGTGAGACAATGTACCGCGTATCCAGATCTGGCACAGAGGATGCTCAGGTCAAAGTTGCCAGCGACAAGCGCACGTTCGTCATGATCACATTAAGATACATACATAAACAACATATTCAGTCCTGTGGGGTATGAATCAACAGTGATCAAGAGGTTAGGGGGTAATCGACGGTGAAAAATGTCAGCACAGAATCAGAGTGATTAGGGGGAAGCAGCGATAGCAGGGACAAGATACAAGCTGGAAACAATTTTTAACCAAGGAGAGTAGGGAGTGAACGACGCGATCAAGAAGAGGTGATTCCTCTCATCAAGATGTCATCACCATCAATTTCATCGGGGGTCGTCACAGGGAACGTCAACGTTGCCTCCGGGGAAACGGGAGTCGAGGGGTTCCGTCGCACTGGAGGAGGAGAAAGAGGTTTTCGCGGCAACTGGCTGTCCGTAGAAGACGAAGGGCTGGCTATACTGATTGGTTTTGGTCGAGCGAGTGATCTAGGCGGAATGGGCGGTGATCGTGGAGGTAGCGATGTATAATATGGTCTATGATTTCGCAGGGGTAGGTCTTCTACTGGACTGGCTGGGATGACGTCCAGAGGTCGATGATGTTGATGTTGATCATGATGCCTGCTTCCTGCTGACGAGATGGCAGAGGTTATCTCGGCCGGATTTAGAGATGACATGTCCAGAGATGACCTGGGAGATGGGCTCGACATCATCCTCAACCGCTCCCGGAGCGAGGTATGTCGCGTCACCGCATGCGAAGAAGATTCCCGATGACGATCTATGCGACTGCCACTTGGTACAGCCCCCGTCCTCTTGGCCGATTCCATATTCCGCGGCAGGTCAACAACCTTGTGCTGCGGCGAAGCGGGGATCGTCGAGAGAGGCGACCCATTCACTACCGAAGCGCTATTCGCCCGTTGATGACCCGTCGTCCTTCCCCTACCAGCATCAGACCCATCAGGTCTCGGAGGCAGAGGGCTACTGGGAGGGGGCGCAGAGGGGGGCGATAACCGATGCGTCCTTGCATCCAGATCTGGAGATCGAGCCGGCGAAGGATTCGACTTCCTCGACCCACGCCGGAAGTTGAAACTCGACGACAAACCACCATTCGGCTGTTGGTTCTGCTGATGTGACTGTGACAACGATTCTGCGGCGGTACCATACGAACTTAAGCTCTGCGATGGAGAAGGGGGTGGAGGTGGCGCGAAAGTTGGTGGGGGACGTTGCGCTGGATGTGGATGATGCCCACCCGACAATCTCACATCCCCACCATTGGATTGACGCCTCGAACCCCCACTGCTCGACGCAAAACTTCGAATACTCAAACCCGCACCCGAACTCGCGGATATCCGCTTCGAGTTCCAAAACGAAATCGTCGTCCCACCCGAACTGCGATGGTTATTGTCTTGCGCAGCGGTTTCATAATCCCCGATCGTCCCACCCGAAGAACCCGTTACAATGGTTAACTGATCTGGTGATGCCGTAGTCGAAGTGGGTGAGACGCTTCCAGCATTACCACCACCTGGAGCGGATGGCAATGGGCCAGAAGGCGGCGCGAGCATCTTCGGGATCTTCCGATACCGTTTCGGCGACGATGACGCGGACGACGAACCCCCTTGGCCCTGGCCTCCGCCTTGAGGTGCCAACAAAGATTCCGAACCATCCGACCCATGGCTGTTGAACCGCGTATGCCCTTCCCTAGTCGTAGTCGTGGTAGCACCAGGCGGGAACGGCACCGATACGTTCGAACGCGCAGGCTCCAACTCCAAAGCCACCGCAGGTGTGGAGCGAAACACGGAATCAAAGCTCACGCGACCACCACCACCGCCACCTCCCATAACACTACTTCCTCCATCCATACTCGGCCTAATGAATGACGAACCGTCCGCCCCTGTACCTTCATCCAAAGACGTCCTCGTCCCCTCCAGCTCAGTTTGGAAAGATCGTTCCAAAGGATGCGTCTGAATATGTGAAGGCGATGCAGGAGTTCGCTGACGCGGTGGGGGTTGCAGAGATCCAGGAGTAACAGTGGGCCTACTACTATCCACGTCGAACGCAGCCGCGCGGTCCCTTACTTGTTGCTCCCACATCGCCTTGGTGCTTTCATCCGGAATCAATTGATCCCACTTCTCCTCATGCGGTGCGGCCGTCTTGGTCTGTTGTGACAATTGGTGAAGGTGAGTCGAAGTGCTTTTACCATGCAGTGGAGTGGCAGAAGAAGGCGTGACAGGCGTGTTATTACTGCTGCTCGTATTGGCGGTGTACGAACTTGCGCGTTGGATGTTCAATAGTGCGCTCGCGCGATTCCCCAAGGACGAATGATCCGAAGCGAACAATTCCTCTCCTCCACCAGCCGATGTGATTATAGAAGAAATCCTCGATGTTGGAAGAGACAACGAGGGAGTCGAGAGGGGCGTTGTCGGAGGAGACGTAGATAAAGATCGTTGATGGGTTGTAGATCCAGGGGTAGAAGCGGAAGCGGGAGAGAAGAATCCCTTCAGAGCGTTGCCCATTGAGCTGGATCCTGAAGTACCGAAATTAGGGGTAGTTGGGGAAGTTCGTGGTCGTCCATGACTGCGAGATGCATCATCGGTGGCTCCTCCGACCACCAGTTTGAGCTTGGAGGTGCTGACGCTCAGTGGCGGGGCGGCCGGAGTGGAAGGAGTGGAAGAGGATTGCGCTATATTCGATGGAAGCTGTTGATGAAGCCCTTGCGC
The DNA here is from genome assembly GCA_019633535.1 of Tulasnella sp. JGI-2019a. Taxonomy (NCBI): domain Eukaryota; kingdom Fungi; phylum Basidiomycota; class Agaricomycetes; order Cantharellales; family Tulasnellaceae; species Tulasnella sp. JGI-2019a. Next base: position 15,202 of record WSUE01000303.1, read on the forward strand.
CCTCATTGATAAGAGCACGTCCAAATCACCCGAAGGTCCGATATTATTACCGCCACCATGATGCAACGAGCCTCCCAAACCCGCTCGTTCCGCTCTACGAAATACCCCGCCAAATCATCAGTTCCCCCACACATACAAAAGAATGAAACCGTTCTCCACAAACTCACCGTTGAACGAGCACAGCAGCTTTCACAGCCGCGATCCACTTCCGCATCGTCTCCTCATCCGGACACTGCACCAACCACCTAACTTTCAAATCCTGCGGTCTCCCCGCCACAGCCAAACTCTGCATCATCGACGGCGAACCCATCACTCCAATCGCCGCCATCCCACCCGTCCCACCCGTTCCCCCAACCACCCACGAACTCGCACTCGAATACGTCGTCACCGAACCTCCCCCACCATGAAGTCCACCCAACTTCACCACCCACTTCCTTCCTATGACGTCTGACCCAGCGTTATCGTTGTCCACTACAAACACGACCGAGTCTTCGTCAATTTTGAGTCGTTCGATCTCGATGTGTTGTTCTTCATTGATGGTTGTGGACGTCGAGCTCAGACGGAATAAGTGCACATGAGCTTGCGTGTCCGTGTCTACATCTGGATGTTGTGGGTTTGGAGGAGGTTTGTGGGAGGTGAGGACGAATAAGCGAGGTTTCCATTTCTTATTCTTTCCACCGAGGAAGTTGAAAGATCCGCCGGTGTAGTGACGCGTCATGATGGAAGAGAGTTGGACGAATTGCGCGAGGGAGGCGAGGGATGCTGGGTATGCAGGAATATTCTGGACTTGTACGGAGTGCGTTGACGATGACGGTGGTGCTTGCGACGACGACGTGACTGCCGGAAGTGTTGGTTCTGATGTCGTCGTGGAGGAGGTTGATGCCGGAGGTTGAGGCGGTTTGGTCACTGATACCCATTTGCTCGTCGTTTCCGTACTGCTGAGTAGAGACGCCGAGGACGATAGAACGGATGGCCTGTTCCTTAACGCGTCCTCGGAACCTCTCTGAGATATCAAGTCCTGAACGTCTGGTGGCGGATCTCTCTCCACCAACCCCACGGATTTGGCCGCTTCCTCCCTTAATGCCTCCCGTTCCGCCTCTTCGCGATCTGCCGGAGGCCCAATACCACCACCGTGCATCGACATTGGCCGAATGTCCAATATCGGCGTGTCTTCCTCTACTTGCGAGTGTAATTGTCTCCTCTCGGGTGATTTAGAGGCATTTTGGTGGTGTCCGGGTTTCCTCAGTAGGGAGACGCCCCGACTCCCCAATGAGAAGAACGAATCGCTGGCAGTGAGGAACATGGATGAGCGTTTCTTGGTTCCAGATGTGCTGCTGTTGGCTCCGACGCTCGGGAGTCCGCCACCTATGCCACCGCCCATGGGAGACCGTGGGCCCGTGGATGATCTTGGGACTGAGCTTGACGGGGATGACGAGGAAGTGGGATTCTGCGTTATTGTTGTTGTTGTTATCGAGGAGCCGTTGGAGTTACTGGCACGGGTGAGCACCGAGGGCCTAGATTTGGCAGGTCCAGAGGAGATGGAGCCATGCAGAAGCGGTCCAGATGATGCAGTCATAGCAGATATAACGACGACGTCCTAGAAGGTATATAGGTATAGTCGGTTCCAAATCGTTCGTTAAGTCGTAGTTTCGTTCCTATCGTTGGAAAGCCCAAAGTTGCGTGTGTTGTGGGGTTGAGGAATGGATATACCGACCGAGTTGAGGGGTATACAGAGCTGATGTACACGTTCACCAAAAAGGTTATATGTACAGAAAAACAACAACAAAAGTGTGGCCTATGCGTGTGCTATCTTTGGCCTTGGGGGAACGATGGAAGAGATGGAATGGACGAAATCAGCGACAATGCACGCCAAGGGAAGGGAAGGCCTGGACGAAAAACCTACTTACTCTGGGTGTGGATTATCGGTAACTGCCGCCTCTCCGTCACCCCCACAAGCGTAAACGGAAATAAGACTGTCGGGTCGTAAGACGCGTCGTTAAGTGCTTAAATAATAAACCTGTGAGCGTGTTGGTTGACGGGTCGGTCGTGGCGCTCACTTTGTGGTCGTCAGTCCAGCCCGAAATCTGAAATCTCAGGGGCGGGACGGAAAGTACACGCAACAGATTGAAAGCAAGCCAGGGCACAACCTTGAGAGAGAGCCAACGAGGTGAGCGAGAGAAGCAGCGTTTATATTAACCAGCCAGCCTCAATGAAGAGAATGGGGGTCAAGAGGTGCTTCCGCTGCTGTGTTGTGCTGTGCCGAGGGAGTGGAAGAATAGAAGTGCCAGGGTAAAGAGAGTCGGTTAGTTGAGGATTCAATTTCTTTCTCAAGCGAAGCGAAGGTAAAGGCACGGAAGATGCGGTCTTTGATGCCTCATCACATCAATCTTCGGGATCAAATTCTTTAATCTGCAGATCATCTTTCCCATCATCCTCTACACTTTTTGTTGTTGGGAGTGGAGTGAGTGATTGTGATTCAGGGGGTGGGTTTATTATAGGGTGGCCACGTGCCAGAATTGAATGCTTGTCCATTTTTAATATTTACATACTTACCCATGATGCAGAAGTGCATAATGCCTAGCTTCCACGTCGCTAGGAAAGTCAGGGCAGTCACGCGTCATAAGCTTCCGCTTGTAGTGGCCTTTGATGGCGCCGTTCCGGTTAAACCCAATTAAGGAATTGTATACATACAACCGCTTCAAATACGTCCGACCCCCGAATCAAATCAAAACCAAAATCAAATTAACCTTCATACTGAGGAGGCGGAGATCGCGCCGGATGATATGTCGATGCAGCGTCCGGCGACATGGCGAGACCTCTTCCTCCCACCCCTCCAGGGATCGGCGGGCTCGCGCCAGGCGGCAAACTAGGCAGACTTTTTTCCGGTGAGACCAGTCGTCCTCCCCCAACACGTTGTGGATGGGACGGTTGAGACGAGAATGATGCTCCCTCTAAAGGGTTTCCAAGGTCGCTTCGAGATGAAGAGGCTACATTCGAGGATGACTGCTGCGGCTGTCGCGGTCGCGATGGTGATATGAGGTATAGAGGGTTGATGTCCGACTCGCCCCATGGTTGTTGTTCCACCTTGTACGAACCGTCGACGGCTTGACCACCGCCAGAGGTCGGCACGAATGGTATGGCTCCGCTTGCCGCCTGATACATATGCGGTTCCTCTGGACCCAGCTGGTCACCAGCACCGCTGCCGCCGCCATGCTGATTCACCGGAGACGAGTGAGCATCGAACTGACGGTCCCCCCTCCTCCTATTTCTCCGAACAAAGAGGTATATCAGGACGGCGACTGTGATGGCGAGTAATCCAGCCACGACCCCCACGGCGATGGCGATGGCTTTGGAGCTCGATTTACTACCGCCGCTCGAGGGCGCATTGGGCGCATGTGTCTGCGCGACGAGCCCCCCTGTTGTAGCGGTCCCCGTGGATGTATATGGAGTGCCCGCTGCCGAAATTGCACTTCCGGAGTATGGGAATCCTTCTGCGGCGTTGGTGCTGGTGGCCAGGATGACAGATGCTGATCTAATCAATACATCATCAGACTGTAAACTCCAAATACACACTAACCCCATTGATCACGTACGTGGAAGATTGAACGATGGTCAGGCTCGCGAGGCTAGCAGAAGCGCTAGTGACATCAGGAGCACCACTCGAGACGGTACTCGACGCTCCTGCCATAGACGCCGAGGCAGAGGAGCCGCCCGCATTACCCAAGCAAGACGACGACGACCCTGGTTGGATGGTAATTGGAGCTATAATATCCAAAACGACCTATTCAGTACAGAGGAGAAACGACATTTCAATGCTGACTGTATATTATCTGCATACTCCGCACCAGAATAAGCCTCAGTACCCGTCGCGTCCTTCAGAACGATCGTCACCAACGTCCCAGCAGCAATATCAACGTTCCATATGAGCCTATGTATTAACAATACCATCCACCGGGTCATGATCCTGGTGAGGCTCTTTTCAATTGAGGGGAGACGTACGATGTGCCAGATGTGCCAGATGAAAGGGATTCTAGTGGAGCAGCGCTTACAAGTTGTTGACTGGGCAGAACAGTCACGTAGTAAGGAGCGGTTCCCCCGCTCCAAATCAACAGTATTCTATAATGATTGCAGTCAATATCTAGCGATGCAGAGTAAAGGGCGAGAAGGCGCTCACGGCTGACATTGAACGACATCAGCTGGGGTATTGACAGTAAGCTGGGCGAGCACCAAGCTGGCAAACGCCCAGATGAATTCTAGGACGTATGGTAGCATTTACAGCCGCTGTTGTTGTTGATCGTGTTCAGCGCCGACAACACGCACCTTCTTGATCGCCTGATCATAAATAGCAGCAAATGCCAAGCGTATGCCACTTATTTTTAACTATTCCAAATGTTCCTGACCTACAGCAACCCAAACGTAATGAATCAGCAGCGCCTGCTATTTCACTTAAAAGAGAGGTTTCTACCAGTACCCTAACATTCTTTATTCAAACTTGCGTTTATAGATCATCTCTTCCCGCATGGCGGGGACGGTGCTAGAATTGAATGCTTCTCAGTTTTAATATTTACATATTTACCCATGGTGCAGAAGTTCACAATGCCTAGATAGCTCCCACGTCGCCAGGAACGTCGAAGAAGAAGACGAAGAAGAAGAATCCAGGGCAGCACACGGCTATCACACGTCATACGTTTCTGCTTGCAGTAGTGGCCTTTGATGGCGCCATTCCGGTCAAACCCAATTAAGGAATGTATGTACATACAAACCACTTCAAAAAACGTCCACGGGTAATGTCAATCGAATCAGATCGAAATCCACATCAACCTTCATACTGGGGAGGCGGGGATCGCGCCGGATGATACATCAAAGCGGCGTCCGGCGTCACGGCGCGACCTCCTCCCACCCCTCCAGGGATCGGCGGGCTCGCACCAGGCGGCAAACCAGGCAAACTTTTCTCCGGTGGGACCAGTCCTCCTCCCCCAATGCGTTGTGGATGGGACGAGGATGACGCTCCCTCTGAAGGGTTTCCAAGGTCGCTTCGGGAAGAGGAGGGTACGTTCGAGGATGGTTGCTGTTGCAGCGGCTGTTGCGATGATGATGCAAGGTATGGAGGACTGATGTCCGATTGACTCGACTCGATCCATGGTTGTTCCGCCTTATGCGGATCATCGACAGCAGCACCAGCAGCACCAGCAACAGCGGAGGTTGGTACGAATGGAACGAGCCCGCTTGCTGCTTGATACATATACGGTTCCTCCTGGCCCAGCTGACCAGCACCACCAGCTCCGCCGTCACCGCCTTGTTGATTCACAGGAGACGGGTCAACGTCGAATTGCTGGCCCCTCCTTCTCCTGTTCCTCTGAACGAGGAAGTATATCAGGACGGCGACTGCGATGGCGAGTAATCCAGCGACGACCCCCACTGCGATGGCGATGGTCTTGGAGTTTGATTTACTACTGCCACTCAAAGGGGTATTTGTCTGTGCCACGAGTCCTCCGGCGGTTGTGGTCCTCGTGGATGTCGTCGACGACTGAGAGGAGGGTGTAGAAGTAGTTCCCGTTGATGAAATTGCAACGATAGAACTTCCAGGGGTACTGGTGCTGGTGGACAGGATGGCAGCTGCTGATCTAATCAAAGATGTCAACCAAAACGTCTACAACATCGGACAGAGAGCAACTCTACTGATTACATACGTTGAGGGTTGAACGACGACCACGGTTGTGACGCTAGCAGAAACGCTAGTGCCAGCAACAACAGCGCTCGAGACTACACTCGTTGTGGATGACACCGCCGCCACGGACGCTGAGTTAGAGGTGCCACCTGTGTCGGTTAGACAAGCCGATGTTGTCGACGGAATTGTCCCGACGGTAACCAAAGCTATTACATCCAAAAAGGACCAATCAGTATAGGGGGGATTTCAATGCCGACTGTGTATATCCCGCACGAGAAGTAGCCACCTCGCCCGACTCGTCCTTCACAACGAAGGTAATCTGCGTCCCCGCAGGAATGGCAATGTGAAACAGAAACCTATAAAACGAATTTTATCTTGATCCATCATTGTGAGGCTACTTGTAATTGAGGGGAACGAACTGTGTGGAATTTGTAGTGCCGGATAACATTGGAGCGGCGGTGAGTTGTGCACCGGGCACGATGTACGCGTCGTAAGGAGGCCATCCCCCCCTCCAAGAAAATATTGTTCTATAATGATCGCCGTCAATACAGCTAGTGATATCGATGGGAAAGGATCGAGAATAGGCGCTCACGGCTCGCATTGTAGAACATCATCTAGAGGGTCGAGAGTAAGCTGGGCGAGCACCAACCCAGCAAATGCCCACACGATGCCGAGGGCGTATAGTAGCATTTGGCCCTCCCGATCGATGTGTCGTCGATGGCAGGTACCTGTACCTTATTTATCTGATCATAAATAGTAACAAACGCCAAGCCTTTTAGGATGCTATTTTTAACTGTCACAACGGTCACAGATATTTTTAACGCACAGGAAAACCCCGCATGCGTTTGCCGTTGCTCTTATAAAAGAAAAGAGGTTTCTACTCTAACATCCCCGACACCAGTTTCCATCTCGCTCGCGACGGACTTCACCAGAATGCATATTAAGATCAGATCTCTAGTGAATCATTAGTGATGCCGAGATTGGGCTTCATATCGGCAACTGAACCAAGCCATTGCACTAGTCTCACAATTCGCTGAGGATTGAACAGACAGCCAGGAGCGAGGATATCCAAACCACCGGTCGCGAGAATCGTCGATATTGGCGCCCCCTATTAGTTTCCTAATGGAGCCATAAACCCGTAGGTGTACCCTCAATTGATCCGATCAAATTTTGGAAATAATCAGCCTGATATTTCCTCCAATTAATGCCGAATTTCTGTGGAAGAGACCCACTGCTACAAAGAAAACCGAAACCGAAAACCTGCCTTCCGCTAAGGGGTTCAGGATCAACAGTGAAAGGTCCGACTTTATGATGGGCTAGAGCAGACGTTATATTGGAAGGACCCTCCAAATGGATGAAGTACATGGAATATGCGATAGGATCAACACTGTTTTTGATTTTCCGCCTTCAGCTCGTCATATATCTTCGCCTAAGCATTCTTCTGGGCCCCTTGAACGCCTCCGTTACCATGGGATTGGTGGTGAGGTGGTTGGCCGGGCGTCGGTAGGGTCGGCTGTCCTGACGAGCAGACAATTTTTCTTATCACAGAACTATGACGTGCTAATATTGAATGCTTGTCATCCGTAGGTTCCAGTCCTGCAAAAATGACGCCGAGGTCTGGCCTATCCCCGCTGGAGGGTTTAGTGGGTAAAAACCCCACACTGTTGGCTAAGCGCGGTAAAACGTAGCGGCCTTCGTCTGAATAGCAGATTCCCCCCCGGTCACAAAAAAAAAAAAAAAAATGACGCTGAGCCTTTCCATCCCCCTGCCCAGTTCCAAAACCTCACAAGCCAGGAAACATCCTCCATGGTCACCGGGTACTTGCATGCTTGCTGATGATGCAAGATCCATGATGCCTAGCTTCCACGTCGCTAGGAATATCGAAGAAGAAGTCGGGGTCGGGGCAGTCACGAGTTATAAGCTTCTGCAGTGGCCTTCAATTAAGGTATTTATTACATGCAACTACTTCAAAAACGTCCACGGGTAAAAATGTCAAATCAAAATCAACATCAAAATCAAATCAACCTTCATACTGAGGAGGCGGAGATTGCGTCCGAGCCAAAGCCGCGTCTGGCGTCATGGAGCGACCTCCTCCTATCCCTCCAGGAATCGGTGGGCCCGCACCAGGCGGCAAACCAGGCAAAGATTTTTCCGGTGAGACAAGTCCACCACCCCCACCTCCTCCCACAATGCGTTGCGGATGGGACGAGGACGACGCTCCCTCTGAAGGATTTCCGAGGTCGCTTTGAGAGGCTAGGTTCGATGATGGCTGCTGTTGCAGTGGCTGCTGCGATGACGATGTGAGGTATGGAGGACTGATGTCCGATTGACTCGACCCGATCCACGGCTGTTCTACCTTGGACGGATCATCGACGACTTGCCCACCAGCAGCAACAGCAGCAGAGGTTGGTACAAATGGCACGAGCCCACTTGCTGTCTGATACATATGCGGTTCCTCCAGACCCGGCTGACCAGCACCAGCACCATCACCACCGCTGTGTTGATTCACCGGAGACGGGTCAACGTCGAATTGCTGGTCCCTCCTCCTCCTGTTCCTCTGAATGAGTAAGTATATCAGGACGGCAACTGCGAGGACAAGCAATCCAGCGACAACGCTCACAGCGATGGCGATGGTCTTGGAGCTCGATCTACTACCGCCGCTCGAGGGGGTGTTTGTCTGTGCCACGAGTCCTCCGGTGGTTGTGGTCCCCGTGAATGTCGTCGATGACTGAGAGGTGGGTGTAGTGGTAGTGCCAGATGTTGAAATTGCAGCGACAGAACTTCCAGGGGTGCTGGTGCTGGTGCTGGTGCTGGTGCTGGTGGGCAGGGTGGCAGCTGCTGATCTAAATCGAATATGTAAGATAATAAAACACCAAATGGAAAACAAACCGACTGATGACATACGATGAAGATTGAACGACGACCGCGCTAGTGAAGCTAGCAGGGGCGGTTGTGGCAGCAGCAACAGCGCTCGAGACTGCACTCGTTGTGGACGACACTCCTGCCACAGACGCCGAGGTAGAGGAACCGCCTGCGTCGCTTAGACAAGCTGACGATATCGTCGGCCCTGTAACGATGGTAATCAAAGCTATTACATCCAAAGGATCAATCAGTATGGAGATTTCAATGCTGACTGCATCCCACTCACGAGAAGCAGCCAATTCGCCCGACTCGTCCTTCACGACGAAGGTCACCTCTGTCCCTCCAGCAATGTTAATATTAAACAGAAACCTGTAAAGCAAACGTTATGTTGATCCATCGTGGCGAGACTACTTGTAGATAAGGGACGTACACTGTGTCATTTGTAGTGCCTGATAACAAGGGGGTGGCAGTAAGTTGCGCACCAGGCACAATGGAGGCGTAGTAAGGTGGCCATCCCCCACTCCAAGAGAACAGTGTTCTATAAATAATGATCAATTACCTAGCGATATCGATGGGAAAGGATCGAGAATAGGCGCTCACGGTTCGCATTGAATGACGTCATCTAGAGGTTGGGCAGTAAGCTGGGCGAGCGCCAACCCAGCAAATGCCCAGACGATGCCTAGGACGTATAGTAGCATTTGCACTGTCTCTGTGGCAGTCGTCGACAACAAGTACTTGTACTTTTTTTATTTGATCGTAAACAGTAACAAACGCCAAGCCTTTTGACCTCCTATTTTTATGTGCCTGTCACAATGGCAGATTTCCGTGCCTCGTGCCTCGTTGCGTAGCCACGAGGCAGTCTGCATATCGCCGTGTCAATACCTAGAGATATCAATGCAGAAGTAGACGCTCACAGTCTGCAATGGGTAACATCGTCTAGAGTATTGATATTAAACTGCTAGACAATCCCCCAACCTGGCAAATGTCCAGGCAATACCCAGGACGGCAGCATTTGTTGTCACTTCGTTCTCAACGCCGACAATCCCCTGATCACAAATACTAAGCTTTTCCACCCCGGGGAGGCACAACCACCGAATGTAACGAATCGGTATGCATATGGGTGTGCTACATACTACGATTTCTACTCCAACATTCATTCAAAACCCTCAATCTCGTTTTCGCGACGAATCACCCCTTCCCACGTCGCCATTTTGCTGGACTTCACCGAGGGCACCTTATCAAGATCGAATCTCTGTCGCCTTCACATCGTGAAACTGTTTATCTATAGAACATATCTTACCGTGATGACCCGGTACAGGACGCTGCGGTAGGGTACCGGAGCCAAATTGCAGAATTGACGTGGCATCATTTTCCTGATGCAGCCGTTCGTCCACGGGTATTTGAACTGGTTCCGCGCTCTCTGGACCGGCTACATTCCACATCGCTAAGGACGATGAAGTCGGGACACACATAAGTAAACTACTTCCGTCAGTGGCTTATTGATGTATCCAGTTAAACCCAATTTAAGAATTATATGTATACAACCACTACAAAAACATCCACGGGTACACTTCATATCGAATCAAATTAACCTTCATACTGGGGAGGCGGGGATTTCGTTGGACGATGTATCAATGCGGCGTCTGGTGTCGAAACGCGACCTCCTCCCATGCCTCCAGGGATCGGCGGACTCGCACCAGGTGGTAAACCAAGCAAACCTAATTTCTCCGGTAGGACCAATCCTCCTCCTCCTCCTCCTCCTCCTCCTCCTCTTCCTCCTCCTTCAACTCTCAATTTTCGTTGTGGTGGTTGGGTCGGTTGGGACGATGATGCCCCTTCCGAAGGGTTTCCAAGATCGCTTCGAGATGAGGAGTCAATATTCGAGGATCGCAGCGTTTGACGTTGCGTCGATGATACGAGGTATGGAGGACTGTCGTCTGATTGACTTGACTCGATCCACGGTCGTTCTATGTTGTATGGATCATTCACGACTTGACTAGTGGGGCGGGAGGTTGGTATGAATGGTACAGGCCCACTGGCTGCCAGATACATCTGTGGTTCCTCCGAACGCGGCCGGCCACCAGTGCCGCTGTCCCTATGCTGATTCACCGGAGGCGGACCGGGGTCGGGTTGATGGTTCCTCCTCCTTCTGTTCTTCCGAACGAGGAAGCATATCAAGGCGGCGACTGCAATGACGACTGATCCAGCAATAGCCCCCGCAGCGATGGCGATGGTATTGGGGCTCGATTTACTACCGATGCTCGAGGGCGAATCGGGCGCATTTGTCTGCACGACCAGTCCCCCTGTTGTTGTGGTCGCCGTGGATGTCGTCAAATGAGAGGTAGGGGCAGGTGTATAGGTAGTGTCTGGTGCTGAAGGTACCTCCGTGTTGTCTATGGCGGTGACAGTGGCGATGGTGGTAGCGATGGTGGTGGCGATAGTAGTAGCGATAGTAGTAGCGATAGTGGTAGTGTATGAAGACACCTCCGTGTTGTATGCGGCGGTGGCGGTAGTGACGACGGTAGCGACGATGGTAGCGACGACAGTAGCGACGGTGGTAGTGATGGTAGTAGTGTTGTCGGTGGTAGTAGCAGCAGCAGCAGGCCTAATCAAAGATGTTAATTAAAGCATCGGATAGATAGTAATTCCATTGATCTCATACCCTGAAGTTTGATCAACGGGAACGCCCCGAGACGCCAGCAGAAGCGACAGCGGCAGCAGCATCAACGCTCGTCGTTGTGGACAGCACTCCCCCAGCGTCCGTCGGGGTAGAAGAACCGCCGGCATTAGGCAGACAAGAGGACGACGACCCAGCCTGAATGGTGATCAAACCTATTACATCCAACATGATCAATCAATAATGGACAAGCCACATTTCAATCCCGACTGTAATCTGTATATCTCGCACCAGAATAAGCTTCAGCACCCGTCGCGTCCATCACGCCGATCATCACCAACGTCCCCGCAGCAATCTCAACACCCCACGTCAACCTATAAAAGCAACGTTTTATCAATCCATCATGGTGAGGCTGCCTAATTAAGGGGACCTACGATGTGGCTGGTACAGCAGATATGGTCGATTCTATCGAAACAGCGTTAGGTTGTCCACCGGGCAGAACGAATACGTTGTAAGGACCGGTCCCCCCACTCCAATTTAACGTTGTTCTGTAACGATTACCGTCAATACCTAGCGAGGTGGGGTAAAGGATCGAGATAAGCGCTCACGGCTGACATTGAACGACATTAACCGGAGTATCGACAGTCAGCTGGGCGAGCACCAAGCTAGATAGCGCCCAGATGAATCCCGGGACGTATAGTAGCATTTCTAGTCGCTGTCGTTGTTGTGCGCGGACAATTTGATCTCCTGATCGCCAAGCCACCTATCCTATTCCTATTTTTAACCCTCACAAATGTTCCTGATCTACAGGCACAGACCCTCACAACGTAATGAATCCGCAGCGCCTTAGTGTCTTAGTGAAAGAGGTTTCTACTAGTACTCTAGCATTCTTCATTGAACCTCAAACTCGCGTGTACAGATCACCCCTTCCTGCTTGGACGGGCCATTCGCTTGCCTTTATGGGCACGTTATCAGGATCGAATCTCTAGTGCCTTCAGTCGCTTTGGTCCATGGATGTTTGATTAGTTGACCACTTGAGAACAACCTATGGATTAAGCTGATAGTTATACTAGCGGTCCAACCGAGTTAGACTTTAATGATGCTGAGACTGAGTTACATATTATCACCTTAGCCAGGCAAGACCGAACCACAGCAACTAGTCTCACAATCTTCTGAGAATCGAGCGGACAACCAGCAGCAAGGAAATCCAGTTATCAATAGACAGATTCGACCTCAACCATTGATATTGACGCCCATTTTCAATTTTCCAAAGTCGGTCATAGGCTCGTAGGTGTTCCCAAATGTCACTCAATCGATCTTTCAGCTGCCGAATGTTAGAAATGATCGACGCGGTATGTCTTCCAATTAACACGAAACTCATGTGGAGGAGGCCTGCTTCCACTGTGAGCTTCATTGTCGTGTGAAAGATCAATGATGAGTGGTACAGCTTATTAAAAGTATCATCCAAATGGGTGAAATGCATTGGATATGCAATGAGTTCCCGTTCAACTGGTCATATATGTTCTGCACGTTATCCCTTTCCCTACCTGAGCAATTCTTCTAAGCACCTTCTTCGAACGTTACCACGGGATCGGTGGTGAAGCAGTAATCGAACGTCATCGAGGCCTTTATCAAGGTGAAGCCCCGCCTTTGATGTGTGCAGACTACTTTTCGTAAGAAAACAACGACGTGCTAGAATTGAATGCTGGTCATTTTTGGTATTTACGTACTTGCTCATGATGCAGAGTGCGGCTTCCACGGTGACTAGGAACGTGGAAGAAGAAGCCGAAGTCAGGGTAGCCACAGCTAAAATGCCTCATGCGCTTCGCCGGTGCCTAGCTTCCGAATTTAGATCGCGATAATATAACTACTTCAAACGTCCACGGGTTACACGTTAAATCAAGGCAAATCAAATTAACCTCCATACTGAGAAGGCGGTGATCGTGCCGGAGGATACATCGAAGCGGGGTCCAGTGTCATGACACGACTTCCTCCCATCCCCCAGAGATGGGGAAGGAAGGGGGGGGGGGGGGGGGGGGGGGCCAAACAGGCGCAAACCACGGCGAAGTTTGCCCGGGAGACAAGGCCCCCTAATCACCACCCACAATGGGTTGCGGTTTGAAACTGGACCACGCGCCAAAT
>WSUE01000303.1:28500-41829 GCA_019633535.1 Tulasnella sp. JGI-2019a
GCGCGGCGCCCCCCCGCCCCCCCCCCCCCCCCGCCCCGCCCCCCCGCCCCCCCCCCCCCGCCCCCCCCCCCCCCCCCCCCACATCAGGCGGCAAACCAGGCGAAGATTTCCCGGGAGACAAGTCCCCATCATCTCCTCCCACAATGCGTTGCGGATGGAACGAGGACGACGCTCCATCTGAAGGTAGAACACATCTTACGATGGTAACGGGAGATGGCCCAGCTCAGGTTGCTGCGGCAGGGCACCGACTTAAATTGTAGAATTGAAGCGGCATCATTTTCCTGACGCATTCGTGTTGTCTATTTGAACTGGTTGCGCGCTCTCTGGATCGCCTACATTTCACATCGCTATGCCTTTGTCTGGCCTATTGATGACTTCCGATGCTTCCGATTAAACCCAATTAAAAGAATTACATGTATGCAATCACTTCAGATGTCCATCGGTGACACACCATATCGAGTCAAGTCAACCATCATACTGAGGAGGCGGAGATTTCACGGGACGATATATCAACGCGGCATCTGGCGTTGAGACGCGACCTCCTCCCATGCCTCCAGGGATCGGCGGGCTCGCACCAGGTGGTAAGCCAGGCAAACCCATTTTTTCTGGGGGGGCTAATCCTCCTCCAACTCCCCATATGTGTTTTGGTGGATGGGACGGTTGTGATGACGATGCCCCTTCCGAAGGGCTTCCGAGATCGCTTCGAGACGAGGAGGCTACATTCGAGGATCGCAGCGTTTGACGTTGTGTTGATGATGCGAGGTATGGAGGACTGATGTCTGATTGACTCGACTCGATCCACGGTGGTTCCACGTTGTATCGATCATCAACGACTTGACTAGTGGTACGGGAGGTTGGCATGAACGGTACGGGACCACTGGCTGCCTGATACATCTGGGGTTCCTCCGAACGCGGCCGACCACCAGCGCCGCTGTCACTATGTTGATTCACCAGAGCTGGGCCGGCGTCGGGTTGGTGGTTCCTCCTCCTCCTGTTCCTCCGAACGAGAAGGCATATCAGGATGATGACTGCGATGACGAGCGATCCAGCAACAGCCCCCACAGCGATGACGATGGTCTTGGAGCTCGATTTACTACCGACGCTCGAGGGCGAATCGGGCGCATTTGTCTGCGCGATGAGTCCCCCTGTTGTTGTGGTCCCCGTGGATGTGGTCGATCGAGGGGTAGAGGTATGTGCATATATAGTTTCCTCTGCTGAAGTTGCAACGACGGAACTAGTGTATGAATGTACCTTCGTGTTGTCTGCAGTGGTGACGGCGACGATGGTGGTGGCGATGGTGGCGGTGTATGAAGATACCTCCGTCTCCGTGGTGCCTGTGGCGGTGATAGTGGCAATAACGGTGGCAATAGTGGTGGCAACGGTGGTAGCAATAGTGGTGATGGTAGTGGCGGCGGCAGAAGTTGCAACGACAGAGCTAGGGTACGAAGATACCTCAGTGCTGCTTGTGGCGGCGGCAGAAGTTGCAACGACAGAGCTAGGGTACGAAGATACCTCCGTGCTGTTTGTGGCAGCGGCGGAAGTTGCAACAACAGAGCTAGAGGACGAAGATACCTCCGTGTTGTTTGTGGCGGTGGCAGTGACCGTGAGGATGGAGGTGCTGGTGAGGATGGAGGTGCTGTCGGCGGTGGCGGTGGCAGCTGCAGCAGATCTAACCAAAGATGTCAACCAACACATCAAACAGACAGCAACTCCTCGGATCACATACCCTGAAGATTGATCGGCAGCTGCGCTCGAGACGCTAGCAGAAGCGATAGTGGCAGCAGGAGCAGCCCTCGCGACTATTGTGGTCGACACTCCCCCAACGGCGCTCGAAGCAGAAGAACCGCCCGCATTAGGTAGACAAGAGGACGAAGATCCAGCTTGAATGGTAATTAAACCTATTACATTCAAAACGACCAATCAGTAACGGGAAAGCCACATTTCAATACCGACCGTAATATGTATATCTCGCACCAGAAACAGCTTGAGCACCCGTCGCGTCCTGAACGCCGATCATCACAGACGTCCCGGCAACAATATCAGCATTCCATGTCCACCTATGAAAGCAACGTTTTATCGACCCATCGTGGTGAGGCTGTCTAATTGAGAGGACCTACGATGTGTCTGATACAGCAGATGCGGTTGATTTTAGTGGAGTAGCACCAGATTGTCCACCGGGCAGAACGGCTA
This sequence comes from Tulasnella sp. JGI-2019a, assembly GCA_019633535.1. Lineage (NCBI taxonomy): Eukaryota > Fungi > Basidiomycota > Agaricomycetes > Cantharellales > Tulasnellaceae > Tulasnella sp. JGI-2019a. The sequence continues at coordinate 30,691 of WSUE01000303.1, forward strand.
CGTCGTAAGGATTGGTTCCCCCACTCCAAGTTAACTGTACTCTGTAACGATTTTCGTCAATACCCAGCGAGGTGAGGTAAGGGATCGAGATAAGCGCTCACAGCTGACATTGAACGACATCAGCGGGAGTATTGACAGTTATCTGGGAAAGCACCAAGCTGGATAGTACCCAGATGAGGCCCAGGACGTATAGTAGCATGTATCGTCACTGTCGTTGTTGTGCGCGCAGACAACTTGATCGCCTGATCGCCAAGCCACTCATGACTATTTTGAACCGTCACAAATGTTCCTGATCTACAGGGACCGACCTTCGCAACGTAATGAATCAGCAGCGCCTGCTATTGCTTTTAGCGAAAGAGGTTTCTACTGGCACTCTAATATCCTTCATCGAACCTTAGACTCGCCTTTACAGTTCGTCCGTTCCCGCATGGACTGGCCATTCACTAGTCTTTATGGGCACGTTGAACCTCTACTGCCTTTAATCGCTTTGGTCCATGGATATTTGGATTATTTGATCACTTAAGAACAACCTATGGATTAAGCTGATATATACTTCAGCGGTCCGACCAAGTTAGACCATCAATGATGCCGAGGCTGAGTTGCATATCGTCACCTGAGCCAGGCAGCACCAAACCACAGTAAGTGGTCTACAAATCCGCTGAGAGTTGAGTGGATAACCAGCAGCAAGGAAACCCAACTATCAATCATGGGTTCATTAGGTGTTTCCGAACGTCGTTCAATTGATCCCTCGGCTGCCGAGTTTAAGAAATAATGATCACCTTGGCATTTCCTCCAATTAATGCCCTGCCGCCACAAAAACAAAAGCCAACCGAAAGCCAGCTTTCGCCAGGGCCTTCATTATCGTTTGACGGGTCGACAGCAAATGGTACAACTTTATGGCTGGCCAGAGCAGTCGTTATATTAGAAATATCCTCCCAATGAGTGAAATATAATATACAATGGGGTCAACGCTGTTTTTGACCTTCCGCTTTCAATAGTTATCTCTTCAACTCGCGAGATATCTTTACCTGAGAATTCCTTGGAGCCCTTGAACGAGTCCTACGCTCCCCAGGATCAATACTGAAGTAATGGCCGAACGTTGGCAAGGTCGATTACAGGGACATTCTTCTTAACGGAACAGCAATGTGCCAGAATTGAATGCTCGTCAATTTTTAATATTTACATACTTACCCATGATTCAAAAGTGCATATTATCTAGCTCCCACGCCGAAGAAGAAGTCGAGTCAGGGCAGGTGCAGCTAAAATTGCACCGCGCGCTTCGGTGGCCTTTGATGCCTTCCGTTTAATCCAATTTAGGGATTCAGGAATTGGTACTATGTATACATACGACTACTTCAAACATCTACAGGTGACATGTCAAATTAAATCAAATCAAATCAACCTTCATACTGAGGAGGCGGAGATTGTGCTTGACGATACATCGAAGCAGCCTCCGGAGTCGCGACGCGACCTACTCCTTCCATCCCTCCAGGGATCGGCGGGCTCGCACCAGGTGGTAAACCAGGCAAAGCCGATTTTTCCGGTGAGACCAGTCCCCTTCCTCCAACGCGTTGCGGATAGGACGGTTGGGACGAAAATGACGCTCTCTCTAAAGGGTTTCCAAGGTCGCTTTGAAATTCGGAGGCAACATTCGACGATGACTGTTGCGGCTGTTGCGGTTGAGATGATGATGTGAGATATGGAGGGCTGATGTCCGATTGACTCGACTCGTTCCAGGGTTGTTCCACTTTGCTCGAATCATCGATGGCTTGACCACCGGCAGCAGCAGAGCTTGGTACGAATGGTACAATCGCGCTCGCTGCGTGATACATATGCGGTACCTCCATACCCAGCCGACCACCAACGATGCCACCGCCATGTTGATCCACCGGAGACGGGTCAACGTCGAATAGATGGTCCCTCCTCCTCCGGTTCCTCCGCACGAGGAGGTATATCAGGACGGCGACTGCGATGGAGAGTAATCCAGCGACGACTCCCACTGCGATAGCGATGGTCTTAGAGTTTGATTTACTGTTGCTGCTTGAGGGCGAATCGGGCACATTTGTCTGTGCGACGAGTCCCCCTATTATGGAGGTAGTCGATTGAGAGGTAGTGCCCGATGCTGAAGCTGTGTCGACGGAGCTTCCGGAGTATAAAGATCCCTCTGGGGTGCTGGCGGACAGGGTGGCAGCTGCAATTGATCTGGTTAATATGTAGATCACATCATCAAGACATTAAATTCCAAATGTGAAGTAACCCCACTGATTACGTACGCTGAAGGCTGGGTGACGGCTGCGCTCGTTTGACTAGCGGAGGCGCTAGTAGCAGCAACAGCACTCGCTATGGACGACGCTCCTGCCGCGGATGCCGAGGCAGAAGAGCCACCTGCATTGCCTAGACAAGACGACGACGATCCTGATTGGATGGTAACCAAAGCTATGCAAAAGCGATTAATCAGTATAGTGGGGTAACGACATTTCAATGCCGACTGTATATCCCGCACCAGAATAAGCCACAGAGCCTGTCGAGTCCCTCACGCCGATCGTCACCTCCGTCCCCGCAGCAATGTCAACATTCCACGTCAGCCTATGGGAAACAACATTATATTGACCTATCATGGTAAGGCTCTGTGAGGTGAGGGAACGTACGATGTACCGGATGTACCGGATGAGAGCGATTCTAGTGGAGCGGCGCCAGGTTGACCACCGGGCAGAACGGTCACGTAGTAAGGAGCGATTCCTCCATTCCAGTTCAACAGTACTCTGTAACAATGAGAGGGCCGGACTCGGTCAACATCAATGCGGGGTAATAATGGAGATGGATACTCACGGCAGGCATTGAACAACACTAACTGGAGTGTTGACAGTAAGCTGGGCGAGCACTAAGCTGGAAAATGTCCAGACGAATCCCAAGACGTATGGTATCATTTGTCGTTGGGTTGTCATTTTCAACGCCGACAACAGGTACCCGTCTTTGATCCCCCTGATCATAAATAGCAACAAATGCCTATTTTTAACGATCACAGATATTTTTAACCTTCAGGGACACAAACCTTGAATGCGACAAATCGGCCATGCGCCTCAAGAAAAGAGATTTCTACTCCCATTCTCGACTTTGGTCAAAGAGCCCGAATCTTTCCCCCGTGGGCATGAGATCGGCCATTTCGTTGGACCTCGCCAATGGCACGTATCGAGATAGAATCTCTAGCACCTTCAGCCCGCTTTTTTCCATGGATATTTGAACTGGTTTCCTGCTTAAGAACGACCTATGTATTAAGCTCATGGCAAGCAATAATGGTCCAGCAAGTTAAAGGCTTGTGCTTCTTCTCACGTTCCGTACATGTCGTAGAATACGCATCGCACCTTACACCAAGAAAAGGTATTGTCTCAATCCTGTAATTTGGTTCAGGACGGTGCCTTACTGACCAGATCTCGGTTCTCTCAGGGTGTTGTGGTGCGAGGTATCCAAAGAGAAACATGGTTCTTGATGTACCACTCAACCGCATGCGTACAAAGCCCCTTCGGGGCCTGTCCAACGCTTATTCGTGGCGCACAATAATCGACTATCAAGACCAGATCACACCTCAGCAACTGGACCGGATGTGTTGAGCCATGTCACCCAGTATTGAGGATCGAGCAAACAACCAGCAGTCAGGAAACCCAAATGATCGGTAGATAGGACTGTCGTCACTCGTTGATATTGACGCCTCCTTCAGTTTTCAAAGTGAGTCCGATTGATTCGTACATGTTCTCGATCGTCATTCAATTCAGCTCCCAAATTTAGAAACAGTCAATTTGGTATTTTCTCTAGTTAAGTAATGCAGAGCCCACTGCCACAGAGAAAGCCAAACCGAAAGCCTGCCTCCCCCAAGGGCTTCGTTGTCGTGCGAATGGATCAACAATAAATTGTGCTGCATTATGAGCCAGAACGATCTTTAGAGGTATGAGTGAAATACATTAAATTCGCAACGCTATCAAAAGCTATCATTTACGTCCCCTCTTCAGCTTCCTTTCCCTCTTCAACCTCAACTCTTTATATAACGCCTCTAACTCGCTCTTGCTCTCTATCGAGGCTATTTTTTGGAGCTCATTCAACGAAGCCCCATTTACCACGGCATCATTATTGAAGTGGTAGCCGAACGTGACCAAAGTGTCTATCGGGTGGGTACCCACATTAGCCTCGCCTCCGACGTGAATCACAGTCATCTGTAGAGACGAGGAGACAATTTTTCTTTAATAAAACAGCGACTGTGTTCTGTAAATACATTGACATGGGCGTACCTTGTAGGCTGCGAGGATACGAAGGAGGTATTTCGGCAATGCGATGGCGACGTCTTTTGTAGCGACGGCGGCAGTCTTGAACGCTTTATAATATGCCTTGACTACGGATGCCATTTCGGCTAGGCCTCTGCGTAGGTGAGGTCCGCTAGGATTCCCAATCGCCAAGCAATTTCAGATGTGTGCCTCCAAGCGACAATCCCATGCCGAACAAAAAGACATACCGGCTCGGATACTGCCTGCGCGCGTGTTGGTGCGATAGCTGATGGGCTAAATCCTCTCCGCCGACTTGAACTATGTTGTTTGGATTCAATGAAGGCATCGGGGTTTTGTAAGGACTGACAACCTACCTAGAGGAACGGTATGTTGGGAGAGGCCGCTGGGAGGTGGGGCATTGTGAGTAGAGATAATGGAGGGTTCGTATGTGTGATTTACATGGGCGAGTGTGAGTGGGATGGGCGATGCGAATGTCCCCGCGATGGGAGCGAGAGAGATGATGAATACAGATAATCGCATTTCTTCTCCGTTGTTCTGGATACACCTGGTGAGTTGTCACACAAACGGAGCGAGCTAGGATACTTCAATCCGAATAAGGTGATGTCGTGACGGGGGAGACAACGAACAAAGCTTTTAAAATCCAAGACAAAGTGAGTTGGGAGGGAAATCGAGTGAAGGTGCGCAGAGTAAGGTATGGCCAAGTAGCGAGGGATGGTTAAGCAATGATCCCCGGCTGTCCAACCGAAGTTGCTACCTCGTGATGCACGCTAACCGTGTGCGTGGTGGGTTTAATATATTCGGTAACAGCCTCAGAGCGCTGAGACCCTGATCGTAAACGCCAAGCTTACCACCTGATTTTAACCCACGCCTTTACAGGAAGCAAGGAATCAGCACCATCTGCCAATACTTTTATATATATGTATATTAAGGCATTTATAACGTCCTCGACGTCCTCTCCACTCTATTCCTTTTCTTCTTCTTTAGCGGTGAATCGAATCCCTTCCCGCGTAGACCGGCCATTTCGCTAGACTTCGCGCATCAGGGTCGAATCTCTAGCACCATGAAGTGTTTTAATTTGTTGGTCGCTTAAAGAGAACGCACGGATTAGCCGTCGCCTAAGTTGTGGCTCTGACCTCGACTTGCGAGAACCCCATGATACTAGATCAGGCCTGGGCCGCATCGACCATATCAAATGCTGTAGTAAACAGCGGGCTATCTATCTATTTTGTTCGTGATCGGACTATACTCTATTCAAGCCAGTTTCTTCATTAGAACTTCGTTCGCAGCGTCAACGACCGACTGTAGACTACTCCTCTAAATGGCGCTGAAATAAATAGAAGTCGTAGAGGGACTAGTGAAGTATTAGTCAACTTTACCAAGCCATAATAGACCTCTACAAAGTGATGAATAAATTTAATCGATATTCCAGGGCGGTCAAGCAGTCCAATCTTTGCGACAATAGCAGACATTCATTCGATTTGGGCTTCAACTCTCTCATGGCCTTATGTAATATCGTCACTTTGATCGTCCGTGGTTTTCACTAGTTGACTCCATCCCCGATGTTGTTTAAAATGGGGAAATATCTCAGGAATGAGACTCTTGCTAGGGTGGTATCTGACTTTACCACGTCGAACAGAGAGCCAGCTGCGAGAGATACAGTCCGTTGAGGCAATCCGTTTTATCAACCCTATTTTAAGCTGTTCGCTGTGCGAGGTCTCAGAAGGTAGGGCCTTTTCAATCCCCGAACGAAGATGATAGAGGATTCTACACGATTGTGTGACGGAATGTGCTGATCAAACGGGACAGGGATAGGTGACGAGGCAATCTAGAGAACGATATTCTTCCGACCTTAATCCGAAGGTCCAACCCTAACAAGGTATTCCTATCGATGGATCAAGCCAAGGTATCTCGATTAGAAAGATAGAAGGCAGGAGACAGCGAACAACGACTTCAAAGCCCAGCACACGCAGTGAGATGAGAGGAGATTTACTCAGATTCTGCTGAGGATCGAGCGGAGAAAAATTATCAGCAGGCAGAATCTTTTCTGGCGATGTTGACGCCCCTTTCAGTTTCAAAGGGATTTATAGGTTCGTAGTTGCTCCCAAACATTATTCAATTGATCCTTAGGCTCCAGAATTTCCTCTAGCTAATGCGGAACTCTTATAGAGGAAGCCTGCCTCCGCCAAGAGCTGTCTTGATAGTAAATAGCGTGACAATATAACCGACCAGAACAGCCTTTACAAATATCCTCCAAATGGGCAAAATACATTAAATACAAGCCTTCGTTTACACTTTGCCGGTTGATAACATTGCTTTCCTCAATTCTTCATATATATCTCCCAGTTCCTCCGTTTCCCTGGCCTGGATCATTTTACTAAGCTGCGCACCTGAGGCCTTCGTTAATACGGAATCGGAAAACATGTAGTGGCCAAATGAGAGTGCAGTCTGTATCGGGCGGGAGCCTACTTTGGCCTTGCCTCCGACATGGGCCAGAGCCATCTACAGGAATAAGCAGACGATTCCTCCATTAAATAGCAACCGCGCCCTGTAGATTGATATGAACGTACCTTCCAAGCTACAGTGAGCTGGAGCGCGGAGCGCGGCGCTGCGATGACTCCCTTCGCCGCGATTCCGACTATGCTCGCCGCGGCTCCGACTATAGTCTTGATTGCTCTGTAGCACTCTGTGGCTGTGGATGTCATTTCGTTTAGGCCGTCGAATATCCATCTGCGTGCTATGCGAAGGCTGCTATGATTTCCCAAGCGCCGAGCGACTTTAGATGCGCGCCTCTAAGGGACAATCCCATACTGAATGAAATAATGATAACAATAACATACCGACTCGGACGCTGCCCGAGCGCACGGGGTTGCGGTAACTGATAGGCTAAATCTTCGTCGCGGACTTTAGCTATGATTTGGAATTTTCGAGGGTTCGACGACTTACCGAGAGAAGTTGTCCGTCGTGTGAGATGATTGGAAGGTGAAGCATTGTGTAGGCGGTAGGTGGTAGTAGTGGATGGTTCGTAACGGTGGCTTGATTCGACGAGGTTGTCAAGCTTTAGCAGAATAGGTGATGCGAATGTCGCGGCGATGGGAGTGAGAGAGATGATGAATATAGAGAGTCGCATTTCCTTCGCCTCCGATCTGAGAGTACAGCCCTGGCAATCGAACGAGCCAAGAAACTCCGATTAGGAGAAGGTGGCACCGACGAACAACGAGTTTAAAAATCCAGGATATACAGTGGGCTGGGATGGATGAAGGGGATTGAAGAGAAGTGCGTAGCTTAAGATAGGGTCAAGTGGCAATGGATGGTTAAACATTCGGAGGGGTTCAACCGAAGTGGGGCAACTCGTGGTGAACGCTAAGCGAACTTTTGGCCGGCGGTGGGATTCGCTACATACCGTCGGCAAAAGGTGAACCACACAGGCGTCATGTAAATGCATGATTAAAAGGTCCTCACTGCAGTCCATACGCCTCCGTATTATGTCATCCAGCACTTACATAGAATCGCTATCGGTGCCTATGTGCGGGATTTCATCGGCGATGGCCGATGGGCATACAATCCAGTCATATACACCACGACCAGCTATGCCCCAGTGTTGCATACATCACGTCTACAACTGGGGCTTGACTGCTGCCGAAAGCCTCAAGGAAAGCCAATCCATTTGGCTTTCCCACACTGATATTCCCACCATCTTGCCGTCTTACGCGCGTCCTCGATCCGGCACCATCGCTCCCTTTGTTTTCCTCGACCCTTTAGGATTCTTGGATGACTGAGCATGCTAGGGAAAGGCACTTACCAATGCCAGAATGCCTTACAAATTTCCTCTCGAACCTTCGTTTGCTGTAGTCATGCAAGTCAGCAAGATTCTTTGTGTTCGTCACCCAGCCGCTCATGTATAAACGCGGACCCTCGCTTCGGACTATACCTCTCATACAGCGGTCATACAGAATCATCACTCCCATCCTAAATCCATCGTGTCAGTCATGTCAACGATAGCAACCGCGCCGACTGGAACGATTCAATTTTTCACGGCGCCTACCCCAAACGGGCACAAGGTCAGGTAAGGATACCCGCTCTGAACACGAAAGAGCATCATCCAACTGTTCCCTAGTGTATTACTAGAGGAGCTCAAGGCCACCTATGGTCTTCAGTATACTGCAAAGTCCCTGGATTTCTCCAAGAGCGAGCAGAAGGAGCCATGGTTCTTAAAAATCAACCCTAATGGACGCATTCCTGCTATCACCGATGAGAATCGGGACAATTTTAATGTTTTTGAGTCGGTGGGTACTTTCGCTCTGGCCAATCTCATATGCGCCCTTACAATGGCAACAGCTAATACCACCCGGCATTCGAGATAGGCCGCCATATTGCTCTATTTGGTGCAACACTACGATCCAGATTTCAAATTCATGTAGACACTAAATTATACAGTCTTTACCGCAAGGTTGTATGGTTGCTCAATGTTTTATGTTATTCGTGTAGGTTCGACCCTGTCAATGATGCTAACAACTACTCTGAAGCCCTTCAATGGATATTCTTCACTCATGGAGGTATAGGACCGATGCAGGGGCAAGGTAAGCTTTTCGCCTCTCTTCCATTCTTTGGTAATGCTCAACGTTTGCTGCCCTCTGTTCAAGCTGCTCATTTCTTCCGCTTCGCCCCTGAGAAAATGTAAGTCCTTCCACTGATTCAACGGGCTCGGTGGTAGAGTATGACACTGACATGTGTAAATGCCCCCTTTTTGAAAGTCCGTATGCGATCGACCGTTACATCACCGAGGTCAAGCGCCTTTACTCAGTGCTCGAATCCCGACTTCAATCACGAGATTACCTTGTAGGAGACGGAAGAGGCAGATATAGCATCGCTGATATGAATTGCTTCCCCTGGTACGTCAATGACCTTCCGGCTTTTCTTTCATTATACTCATGCTCGACGAATCACATGTATAGGATCAGGGCGCACCCTTGGGCGGGTCTGGAAGACTCGATAATGGACGACTTCCCTCATGTTGCTGCGTGGTTGAAACGCCTCGAAGAGCGCCCGGCCGTTTATGAGGGTCTTGGAGTGCCAGTGAGGCGCCCGAAGATGTCAAAGGAAGAAATGAACGAGCTGGCAGAGAAGCTTCGTGGGATGTTCAGTCAGCCGCAGAAGTAAAAGATAGTCCCTCCTATAGCAAGCCAAATTCGTTGTTCAATACCATAAAAATATTTCATGGATCGCAGAATATGTTGCTGCCTCACGAGTCGTCCACAGGCATCAGACCAGAAAGGGTCGAACATTTCCGACCAGCACCTGGATTTCATCCCTCTCTAGTGTTTGCTCAACGCTTTGTGTAGGGTGGGGAATGTAAACTGATAGCGTATTGCGGTAAAATTAAAAAGACGGAGTGCGAGGTGAAGTGTATATGCGATGGAGTGGAGATTCGGAATCGTAATCTTCAAGACCATACCCATATGACTGTGATCACACGCGCATATGAGCCTTATCAAATGAGGATCTGCAGCTCGCTTGTGAGTCCGACCGACAAGCGCCAGTCCACGCTGTTACACGTGTGGCATTTGACACACTTGTACTGTGGAGCCAAAACCCATCCGAATTTCGAGCAAAAATATCTAGGTGCAGATCATTAACCGTGACCCGTTCTTTATTCGAATCTGTACTTTCAAACTTGATGCAAGGGTCATGTCATATCAATAATTTCCAATGAGCCAGCGTACTTGGATTACGTGAAGTTAACCCAACCTCGTCACGTCGGACCATATGAGAGTTCGGAAAAAGAACAAAAAAGAAAGATGTAAATACTAAAAAGCAATCCAGATCATTTCCAAAGCAGATATCGCAGAGTAAAACCGCATTCAACGAAGCCGTCGTGCCCTCCTCTTATACTCCTCGCCTGGGTCGAAGCGCTGAGCCTCAAGCAAACTCGATACCTTCTCAAATACTCGGTCACGATTGAAGATGTGCTGCACCGTTCTGACGAAGTCTTTGATCTGGGCGTGTGCGTGTTTCTTGGCGTCAGATTCATTATAAGCCTCCACAGCCAAAAAGATCAACTCTTGCGACAGCGGCTGAGCCCAAGCTTCTGCGGCATCCTGGGAGCGTGGTTGGATGAGATGGAGGACACCCTCAAGGATGGCAGTTAGATCTACGATATACGCCATTAGAATTTGGATGATACCAGGCCTGAGATCGAAAACCATCAGCAACCGTCAAGATAAAACGAGATCCACAAGACGGGGTACGTACGTCTGGCGATAAACGCCATAGAGCCATTTCACTGGTACAGTCGTTTTAACGGTGATTGGAGCGTTTGGGTTTGCGCTATCCTCGTTCGCCAAATCATTCACAACGTTCCATAGTTTGATCTTCACTTCGTCCCTTTCCAGTAACTAGAAGGACATGTAAGCGTTGATTAATAATCATAGAGTTGCTTATGCTTGCCAATTCGGGATCCAGGAAGTTCCAAACTTGAACAATGTCGTTGTGGATCGTGTTTAAGCATTGATGAACCCTCTTGTTCATGAAAGGAACTCTGGACGCCAGTACTTGCCAGTAGTCTAATGAAAGGACGCAACAATCAGCCTGCAGCCCAGAAACGTTCCGTGCGATCGAGGACTCACTCTTTCGCCCGATGCTTTTAGGCACCAATCCAAAGGGAGGGAAACAAACGGCGGAAGCATTCAGGACCTTACAAATAAAATGAGTCTATAGCGATAAGAAGACCTACGCAGCAGATGCCATGATCTTCTGATCGACGCTCACGCGCTGCGCCACCCCCCATGTGATTGAAACGGCTTCGCCGACACGGTCGTGAGCGAGCTGGCCAGTGAGCTCTACCAGCTTATCGATGCTATCCTTGACA
>WSUE01000304.1:0-41776 GCA_019633535.1 Tulasnella sp. JGI-2019a
GAAATGTTGGCTTTCCAAGGTGCACAGGTAGAATGAACAAACATAACAAATGTTGACTTGGGGACTTGGCATGCTTTGCAAGGTTGAATGTAAACCAATGGGCACTTGCTTGGTGTGGAGTTGCATAGGGCAAATGTAGGCAATGAGGGCAAATACAGTATGACAACTTTACAGTTGTGGGATGCCAAAACAGGAGTAGCCATTGGGAAAGCTATGGAGGGTCACACTTGGCAGGTCACCTCAGTTGCATTCTCTGATGATGGCAAGCACATTGTGTCAATCAGCAATAATGGGGAGACATTGGTGTGGGATCACACCTATCAAACACTATTGTCAAACATGACACTACAGAGAACTGTGTCTCTTATATCAAATCATATCTTCAAGGTTGACAGAGATGGATGGGTTTGGCATTCTGGAGGGAAGCAGATATTCTGGTTACCAATTGATCTGAGAGGTGATCTTATTGTCCAAGGCCACATTATCGCACTTGCAAACCAGAAGGTCCCAATATTTGATGTTTCCGCATATGTAACATGAACTTGTGGCTTGTCTTTGTCGTTGTGAATATTATGTGCCTCTGGCAAGTGAATAAAGAGGGTCCCACAATTATAATCCAAGGTTTAATATACAGTTTCCTTCCTGCATTGAAGTAAATCCGCTCAATTCCCATTGCTTCGTGGTGTACACATCTATTCACCATCAGCTTAATGGATATTGACATTTGGTGAAGGGTGGTTTGCCACTGATCATGACCGGCACCAATCCTCGCCTCTCGGGTTCGCCCTTTAGATCCGACGGCTGTGCGTTAATTAAGTGTCTTAGTATATATACATATTGAATTTAACTGTTTCAATAAATTGACAAGATGCCTCAACACGGGCTGCATCCACGGTGATTCACCTTCAAGTTACAAGATGCTAGGAAATTCGGTACATGGAAGGTCCATTGTATTTATGCCATGTCAAGTGCGCTGAGCAGCGCCTCGGCTATTTATTATGTCGAAGAACAATTGTTGGTGTAGCGATTAAGGATCTTGCTGATGCGTTGAAGAACGGGGGTGACCTTAACGCCAAAACTCGATTGAAAAGGCTTCGCAGAGCTGGTTAGGTGATTATTTAAAGGGCGTCGACGACGTCTCCAACTGAATATCTGAGTATCCTGATGTATGACAGCGGAGGTACGTGCGGTGCGTCAATACAGTACAATCAACGGGGATTATGTGTACAAACTTTCCTGGTGTCCTCTGCGTGTTCAGCAGTACTGCTACGACGCTGCTGGAGGATGAAATGTGTTTTCGCAAAACTCCTAGCTGTTTAGTTTGCGCACAATCGCGTACTCGAACATAATGATTTGACAGTGCATAATCAGATAGACTTTTTTGTTTTACATGTAATCAGCGACAAACCTCTCAAAGCCCTAAAGACGACCATATCGTGCAATATGAAAAAAAAAAAAAAAAAAAAAGCATAACACCCAAAACAAAACGATCAAGCATGATGGACACTTTCACCTTCATACCACACTAGCCACCGAATCCCCCATCCAAACCTTTCATTACCAATCTTCTTCTTCCTTCTCCGGCATGACCGTATCACGCCTCATCCTCTTCTGCCGCTCCTGCAACGCGATAGCCAAAGCACTCGCCAGATCTCGTCCTTCCAGTCGGCCACCCGGAGCAGAACCCGCACGAGGTGCTGGAGGAACATTGGTTCGCGTGGCATGTTGATAATTCGTCTTTCGTAGACCACCCACGCCTCCTTTACTCTGAATCTCCAACAGGATATTCGAATAGCTTCCACCCGTAGATGGGGTGGGAGCAGAAGCCGAGCGAGTGTCTCCATCGATCTTAGTCTTTCGAAGGCCCTTGACGCCTTTGCTTTGGATCTCAGAGAGCAGGTTCGAACGGCCGTCGGGAGCGGTTCGGAGGGGAGCTGCGCCGGATGGAGGAGGCGGTGGGGCAGGAGGCGGAACACCCCCACTTGCCATCGCTGCTGGCGGTGGTGGCGGTGGAGGTGGCGGAGGCGGCGCTCCTCCATCACTGGCCCCAGGGAGCTGAGGTGGAGGACCCGACGGTGAGGAAGCAGTTAACGACGCGGAGCTGGAACCGGTGATGGGATCGGAAGGAGCCGCCCCAGCATCTCTGTGTCGCAACACATGCTTTCCTTGAATCTCTGCAAGCAGATTTGATCGACCGCCGAACGGGGCAGCTGGACGAGACGTGTTGCCAATTTTGGGCGGGAAGGCAGGCGCTGGCGGTGCTGGTGGCGGAGGGGGAGCTCCCATTGCAGGTGGCGGAGGTGGCGGTGGAGGCGGCGGAGGGGGAGGTGGCGCCCCTCCGCCATCAGCCATGGGGAGTTGTGCCGGAGTCCCAGAGGGTGGAGATGCAGTTAATGTGGTAGAACTGTCATCCTTAGAACCTTGTGCAACGGCTGCAGGATCGATTATCGCCACCCCAGCACCCGTATGTCGCAGCACATGCTTTCCTTGAAGCGCGGCGAGAAGACTGGATCGATCTCCAGGAGGAGCAGCTGGGCGAGGCGTACTCTTGAAACCAGATGAAGGTGATGAAGTATAATCGATTCCATTCCCCGTCTCATTTGGTGCTGTCCCCGCATGACGCAACACATGCTTTCCTTGGAGTGCCGCGAGAAGGCCCGACCGATCTCCAGGTGGAGCGGCTGGACGAGGCATGCCACTGAGGCCAGATGGCGGGCCAGGAGGAGGTGGCGGAGGAGGTGGAGGAGGTGGAAGGGCAGATGAAGCAGAATCAATTCCGTCCTCCGCCCCACTGGGCGCCGTCTCCGCGTGTCGCAGCACATGCTTTCCTTGGAGTGCAGCGAGGAGACCTGAACGATCTCCCGATGGAGCGACTGGGCGAGGCGCGCTGATGAGACTGGACACAGGGGCAGGAGGCGGCGGAGGGGGTGGTGGGGGCGGGGGTGGAGGTGCACCAGACTCGGTTTCCTTCTCATCCGTCGCCTCGCTATCGACTTTGGGAGAGGTTGCGTCACTGTATCCGACGACAGCGACCGGCGCGTCAGAAGGAGCAGATGGGCCCGGTAGATCTTCCGTCTCTCGTGGCGTATCGGGTCCCTTTCCGGGTAAGCTTAAGCTGCACACTGGATCCGGACCTGGACGTGGCCTCGAAAGGAATCCACCATTGATTGGACCAGGTGGTGGTGGAGGCGGCGGAGGCGGCGGCGGTGCGGGAGGTGCAGTTGGCGCAGCTTCATAGTCATACAGTACAGCATAATCAGAACAAATGCCGACAGATACTTTGAGCGCAGGGGGAGCATCGGACTTACCATCCGTTTGCCCTTCAGACGAGAGGGTCGGTGTCTCCGTAACCTCTACACCATCAACATGGCTTGAACTCTGATCCATCGGAGTTTCCGTGGCGCCTACTCCATCAGCAGGGGAGGCCGGTAGTGGAATCGTTTCCGCATCCAACTGGGACGACGCGACAGGCACAGGAAGCGACGCTTCGGGATCCGTGCCAGGTTTCTCAGTTGTAGATGGTTCGTCTAGAGAGATGAAGATAAAGTGGATTTTATGAATACTTTGCAAGTGAAACGAGCGATTTTGGGATGAAAAACACTCACCGCCAACCGCTTGGGTCGTTTGTTGACTTGGATCACCTTGGGCCGGAGCCGGAGCTAAAGCTGGAACTTCTGTTCAAACGTCAGCTTTGCTGTAAAAAAAAAACGCAAAGGAGAGTAGGGGAATCACTCACCGATTGACTGACTATCATCCGGCTTCGATGTATCAGATACAATCACTCCCGAACCATTAGGATCAACCGAGATCGGCGCGACAGGAACATCTGTTTCCAAAGACCCCTCATCAACCCCGCCAACTGATGAACCATCATCCGGTTTCGATGTATCCACTCCCGAATCATTCAGATCCACCGAGATCGGCACGGCAGGAACGTTCATCTCCATAACCCCTTCATCTACCGGCACTTTAGGAGGGATCGGAGGTGGAGGGACCACAACCCCCTCATCCTCATCATCCCTCAAGATATCATCCAACATCCCAGACCAAGCCCCAGTATCGCTCCTCATCAGTGATGGCGGTGGAGTGGTCGTCGTCGATGCGTTACGACCTTCTCCACAGATCGCTAGTGCCACAGCAGCAGGAGATGATAGATACGGTAAACCAGATGGGATCGAAGGTGGGGGAAGATGCTCCGATGGGCGACGATCGAGCTGAGATTGGGACAATGGCGACGGCGGTACTGACGGTGGCCGTTGTGAAGGATAGGCGATGGCGCTCTGGGTCTTTCGAAGAGTTGTATTCCCCCCACCTTGGAGCTCGGTGGCCGTATTCGACCAGCTGCCACCGCTACCGCCAACACTACCGCCAGTCGAGTGAGACTGGACTCGGGGAAGTGGACGATCTCCTTGATCCTCATTGTAGTAGCCGATCGGTGGACGAGCAGGTACTGGAGGCAACGGATGCACTGGTCTTGGAGCCGACTGTTGTTGCACAGGGCCGACATCATCATCGTTCAAGTCAACGGTCGACGTCGTCCCAAGTGGAACCGGCACTGAAGGACTGGGGGTCCCAGGTGCAGACGAGTATGGCGGCGGTTCCGGCGTGCCCGTGTTGTTATTCTCCGAGTTGAGTTGATGCTGATGCTCTTGGTGTTGATGTTGATGCTGGTTTGGCAATTGGTGCGGCGGTTGAGGCGTTGGCGGAAGCGAATGCGCATGAGGGATCGCATAACCCATTCGACTCGGAGACGGTGCAGGAGGTCGCGTGGGGGACAACGGGGACGAGGAATCCTGTCGATCTGGCATCGGTATCGGGAAGAAGGGTCCCATCATCGACCCTTGCCTGCTGCTGGGTTCACTCAAGATCCAAGATGGTCCGTTATCGAGCGAGTTGTTGGGTGCCCAAGGTGGGGATGATGATCCGTACTGTTGCTGCTGCTGTTGAATCATATCGTATCGTCCAGCTCCTGGTGCAGGACCTCGTGGCGGGGATGGAGGGTAGTAATTGTCCTGACCCTGACCTTGCCACTGACCCTGCGCTGTTGACCCCTGCTGTTGTTGTCTCCGTATGATCGGTGGGGGAGGTGGGGGAGCGACAAACGACGGAGTGGGCATGAACATCAACGATGCGCTCGATCCCGACACCGCTGGAGGTGTAGACGGGGAAAGGAACTGGGATTGACTTTGACTCGGGCTCTGGTTCGGGCTTGGATATTGGAACTGGGATTGGGATCGAGATTGAGCGGGACTGGGGGATCCTCTGCCCCCTCCTCCTGGAACGAGCGATGGCGGGAGAGGCGGCGGGACAAAGCTATACGAAGCTGGAGATGGCGCTGGAGAAGGAAGCGGCATGGATGGGATGGATTGATAACTAGAATTCGACTGTCCTCCTGGTGATGATACTCTAGGAGAAGGAGGAGGTCGAGGTCGAGGAGGGACCTGGGGAGTCGGATTGACGTTACCATTCAAGAAGCTGTTGATGTTGGCCGGCACGGGCGATGCTCTTTGATTTGGAGGATTTGGCTTGACATTTTGTGGATTTGGAGTGTTATAGTAACTACCATTGTTGTTGCCGTTACTGTATCGTCCATCTCGTGGGGGAGGAGGTGGGCGGGGAGGGGCGCTGAGGTCACCAAGATATGGGATGGGCGCGTATCCACTTATGGGAGGTCGTGAAGGCATATCGGTGGATGCGATGGGTAGATCGATTCGAGTCCGAGTTAGAGGGTTTTTTTCAAGCCTCAAAGCCTTGGCTTTTGTTTGGAGGGTCGGGAGAGGAGGATGAGTGGGCGATAAGGTTGGACAAGAGAGTGTGGTATATATACTGCCTTCTTTCGCTGTGGGGGGGGGATTGAAACGTGGTTGTCGTTCGGTTTAGGTCTTGGGGGAGAAGAAGAATTCAAACATCCCAAAGATAGATTTTCCAGGCACACGGTATTTGCGCGATCACCGGATCGCCAAGCCCAACACACCTGTGCCACGGGCGCTTGCCTCGAATAACACAATAGCAAGCGATGGCGATGTTGCAACGAATGCACTGCAAGCCGCGTAGAGACATATGATCATATCCAAAATAGAAACCGACCTCACGATCACGATCAGCTCGCACCCAAAAACACCGAGACTTTATGCGGCATTTGTCGGCAAACATCCTTCGGTCCCAAATGACAGTATGTTTGTCCTTGGCCTTCGTAGCAGATTCTTCCTCATGTTTTATTCGAGAATAACAATAGAGTAACCATATATATATATATACGCGTGACCGAGGCACGTAGATCACTAACCCGTGCGACCAGAGGCCAAGAAGAGAGGGAAGGGTGGCATTTACAGGCGCAACAGGCGGTCTCGACGGTCTCGTATGCCGTTGGGGGAGGGGACAAGTCCACCTTCCACCCAGCCCACGTTTCACAGGAAACATTACATTTCAACACTGTTAACGATGCAGCGATCCTGAAAAACCTTCCACCGATGTCAAGTACCTTATTTACCCAACAGTCCGTCCCGACTCCGAGCTGAGTCGATGTGAAACAGGTGAGGGGAGGAGTGATCAATATCCTACGCTCTCGAGATAATCGCCCAAACTTTCGACGGTCGAGGTGCACTCTTGAGCTTGTACGGGGGCATCGTAGACGGTGACGATGACAGCCTGCTTAGTCTTGCGGATCACGCATCCATCAGCCTATCAAATATGAACGTGCAGTGATCAGTACATCAAAGACCCAACGTCTCGAAGACTCGGGAGAAAATAAAAAGGTGTGCGCACTGCTTTCTTTCCGTAAAAAGATTGAGGAGTCACTTGGAGTGCAAAGTACTTGACACCGGCAATCCGCGCACCAGTCGCCTGAGCGTTTTCGGGATTGCTGAAAATGTTGAGGATGGCTGTCTGCTCTGCCACTGGGATCTGTGGTGAGTGGTTGCGCGCGTTGGCAGAGATGATGAGCGCATGGCGTCCAAAATGACACGCTGGACACTGACTTCAAAGCCAGAACTCTTCGCCCATACACCACCCTTCTGCCCGAGGATGGCCGCCCTTGTGACTTTACCGCTGCCAACGAGGTTGTTGTCGACGTATTCTGTGATAGAGGGGTGAATCGATGAGGTATGCCGCGTCGAGATTACGGACCTTGCCACGACATTGAGGGGAGATTTCCACAAAGTGTATGTCGTGAATGTTTGAGCAGAAGTCAAGCAAAGAAAAGAGTCTACAGAGAGAGAGAGAGAGAGAGAGGAGATTTAATCGATCGATCGATTCAGATTTCAGGGTTTATTACTGTTTGTGTTTCACAGACTTCCTTTTAGAGTGGAAAGATTGGTTTCTCCAATGCGGCTGCCATAAGGTATTTCTTAGGTAAGCGACAATCCGGAATATGAGAAATCGGGTATGTCCAAGAATGTTCACACATGAGCCTTGGGCAGTTGACGCCCGTGATTGACCTTGTTTGACGCACTATTATATGAGGATAAGCTCGCGCTCCAACACCTAGTTATGGAATATTAAATAAGCCTTCGCGGTAATGCCAGCAACCATCCTTCGACCTCTATCCCGCCTCGTCGAGGCCGTGATCTTGTTTTCGGTCTCAAATGACAGTAGGTTTATCCTTGGTCCTATGCAAACTATCGTATATGTAGCCATAGGGGAGGTGAGGAACAGTATCGCTAAAGGGCTTGGAAGCAATGACCTCCTTGCATGGAACGCACAGATCTGTATAATATACATTAGAGCACGAGTAAATGTAAATCACTAACCCGTGCGACCGATATATTCACCCCTAAGGTATTTCTTAGGCAAGCGACGAACGTTCAGATATAAGAAACCCAGGTCTGTCTAAGAATGTGCCAACGTAGTCGAGCAGTCGAAGCCCGCAATTGACCTTGCTTTCATCGTTTCAACACCTAATCAGAAAACCTTCGTCTTGCGGCATTGCCGGCAACCACCTCGCTCTCAACTCCAGTTTTGTCCATGGTCTGGAGCCTTGTAGCAACTTCATCCTCTTATCAAGGTTTTATTTCTAAGACATCATGATAAAAGCGATTGGAACAAGGGATAGATTAACCTTATGTACGATCGAGATATCCTACATTAATATACTTGAGCTCAACTCCAAATATGATATCTACAGCAAATTACATTCAAGACGAAGAAACCAAGTCCGCATGCCACAGGCAGAAAGGGATAATTCAGGACAAAACGGAGATGACGATCCAAGATGAAAACCACCAACAGAAACTAGCGCACGCACATACACATATCCTTAAGACACCTCTCCCATTTTACTCCCATTCATCCTCCTCTTCCTCTTCATCATCACTATCCCCACCAAGGTTCTTATTCCTCTCATTCAAAGCAGCCGCTAGCGCACTCGCCAAATCTCCACCTCCGAGCGTCGCACCTCCAGCAGCTGCCGCTCCCGCAGTCGCAGCGGCTCCCGCGCCGAATCCTGGGGACGGTGGCACATCCTCGCGTGGTTCTGTCTTCTTCAACACGTGAATGCCCTTGCCCTGGATCTCTGAGAGAAGGCTCGTGCGATCGCCTCCAGGAGTGGGAGGTACGAGGAACCCACTGCCGCTGCCGCCACCGCCACCTGCTGACGGTGGTGGGGGAGGTGGCGGTGGAGGCGGAGGTGCGCCTCCATGAGACATTGGCGGTGGGGGAGGAGGCATACCACCAGTTGACATTGTCGGCGGCGGAGGTGGTGGTGGTGGAGGCGGGGCAGGAGGAGCAACGCTTCGCATCGGTGGCGGTGGTGGTGGCGGCGGGGTTGGAGCCGGAGCTGGCATTGTCTGTGACCTCATTGGCGGCGGTGGCGGAGGCGGCGGCGGCGCGGGTGGGGCAACACCTCGCGTCGGTGGTGGTGGCGGCGGCGGAGGTGCAGGTGGTGTCGATTGCGGCGGAGGTGAGGGTGTCGCTGCTTTCCGCGGAGCTGCTGGCGCGGAGGGCGGAGGTGTCACATTGAAAGAATCAATCGAGTTAGATTGACCATGCACCGTCTGTCCTCGTCTCGGGACCGGAGGTGGAGGCGGTTTGCGCTTGCCCTAAGGAAAAATTGTCAGTCCCCTCGTCTCATCAGAAAGTACTGTTACATTCTCACCTTGGCTTGCTCAGCGGCACTCGAACTTGATGGCGCAGCTCTCACTGGCGCAGGTGGCGGGGGTTGTTTCTCCGCTTTCTTTTTACTCGTCGGTGCCTCGCCAGCTCCAGGAACGCCCATCTTGACATTCGCCTTCTCCAACCCTTCCTTCTTCGCCGTCTCAACAAAGTTCTTGATAAACTCCTCGTTGCCCTTCACGGCCTTCTCAGAAATCCCGTATCTCCCAACGTCAGAGAGTATAGCGTCCCATGACGAGTCGACGCCGGATGATGAGAACCCCTGTTCTGCTGTGTAACCCATGTGCGCGACATGTTTGAAGTCGGTGGGGCCGGATATGAGGGATTTGTCGATGCCCCTGCTCTTCCCGCTCTTCGATTTCGATTTGGAAGAGGATGATTTAGAGGTGGAGGCGTTCTCTTTCTTAGACGAGGATTTGCCTGTTGAAAAAATTGTCCTGAGTCAGAAAGCATGCTCATCTTGCGCTCGTGAGATATCGTAGTTTTTACTACGCACCTTGCGCAGCTTTCGATCGCTTCTGGAACTTCTGGAACAGCAGGTTCGCCTCCTTTTCGTCGCTGAAGACAAACCCTATCATACATCGCTATTGAGAGCAGTCGATTAGTCTGTCTTTCTCCCGAACGACAAAGTCATTGATTGCGCACATCACCAGGGAACGAATGCAAGAACGGCCGGTCCTGGAAATATGTGAAGCCATCATAGACCTCATGCTCCCAAGTGACACCTCGCGTCCCCTATCATAATCATCGGTCAGCATCCACCACGAACGAACTATAATAACCAGTGAGAAGCGTTCTCACCTTGACATCAATCATCCTAAAATAAAATACATCCTTGGTCTTATCGAAGACGAGGGCGAGGGCACCTTCTTGTCCGATGAAGGACCACTCGGAGGGGTCAGGGTAGGCGTAGTAGATCCGGGCTAGGGTAGCGGTCATGATCTTGACCGTCCCCGCCGGACAGCAAGCCTTGATCTTGTTCTTGTCGTCCACTGTGAGGACAGATTGCGACGGCATCGTGAGATGCTAGTGGTGGTGTCGGTGGTGGGAAGAGGAGGGGGAAGGAGGGTTATGAGGAAAGTGGGATTGTGCAGCGCAAGGATGGGTTATAAAGTATTGTGGTTGCTATAGTTGTGGGAAGGGCTGAGATTAAGATTATGTGAGGCCACGTTGTTGTTGCGGTGGTCTGCGGACTGAGGCGTGATTGGGGGTGGACTGGACAAGCTTTCCTGGAACAATAGGCAATTGGGCGGATGACGCAGTCATTGTCAGTCGAGACTACACTGCCGATAAAACTTCTCCGCAACACCTCCGCACAACACGCCCGAACCTTCAGGCGACCAAAAACCTTATAATACGCTTCTCATAGGCCTTCAACGCAGGTCTAGGCAATATCACGATATCACGCGAGCTATACTGTCAAGACAGGCTGCAAATGCGTGGTCTGAAACACCTCCGAATATCCCAAGCGCGCCTTGAGGGCCAGAAAGAATCCTCGGACCTTGGTTATCAGAATGGATCAATCCGCCAGAAGGAGGGAGCGTGGCCCTGGAGAATTTCTACCGATCTGATTATCCTGAATATCCCCCAGCCGAGTGAGTACACCAATGGCCTTGACCCTCATGCCCACGGATTCTATTCGTCACAGCTTTGGGGGTATCGGACCCGAAGGCCGCAGTTGACCACCACATCGCCTATGCCTGCTGTTTCTGCCCCCGCCAAAGTACTAGTAACCGGTGCGTCGGGATTCATTGCCGTATGGGTCTGCAAGACGCTTTTGGATCAGGGTTATCACGTCGTCGGAACCGGTGAGTGAATTTGCACCCCCCCCCCCCCCCCTTTTACATGATGTGATGACGACGACCCTCATTACCGGGGAACCAGTCCGATCTAAATCCAAGGGAGAATACCTACAGAACCTCTTCGAGAAGGATCATGGCAAAGACAAGTTCACGTTCATCATCGTAGCAGACATGCAAGAGGTCAGTGGCATAATTTAACCACGCAAAGGCAAAGGAAGAATGCCTCGGCAATTTTTAACGAGTTGATTGACTTTTGAACCTCTGTATCTTTCATGTTGCGTTTTTTGTGTTGTTTTAGGAAGGAGCATTTGACAAGGCAGTTGTTGGCGTGGATGCGGTTGAACACACGGCGTCGCCAGTCACGATCATGGCCGATGATCCACAGGGTGCGTTCTCCCTTAATCAATTTCTTCCTTTTTTGCTTGCTCGAGTTGGCATAGAAGCTGATGCGCGGGGCATTTCGTGTACGCAGAACTCATTCAACCTGCCGTCAAGGGTACAATCGGTGTTTTAGAGAGCATCCAGAAACACGCCCCCAATGTCAAACGCGTCGTAATCACATCCACCCTCGGATCAATTATACACGACAAAGGGTCCAATAAGCTTTTCGACGAGGTACGTCTGTTCCTAAGGATACTCTATTGTGCCCAAGCGATCAATCATAATGAATTAATATCCCTGATAAACACGTGGGGTAATCAATTTTTACACTTGCCAAAAAAAAAAAAAAAACAGACAGATTGGAACACAACCTCACCGAGGGAAGTAGAAGAGAAAGGGAGAGATGCGACTGGGATGCATAAATATCGTACGTCAAAAGTGATGGCGGAACGTGCGGCATGGGATTTCGTCGATAAGAACAAGACCACGTTCGATTTGGTGACGGTTTGCCCGCCGATGGCAAGTCTAAAAAAAACACATCCATCCTCTAATTCCCTTCTTGCATCTAACTTTTAGTCTGTGGATGATTGATAGGTCTTCGGCCCGGTCATTCACGATGTCTCTTCTCCCGCGGCGTTCAACACCTCTATGGCGAGCTTCATGTCCCATACCACGCCTGGTCAACAAGGTGATCTACTCGGTGCAGCGGGAAGCTGGGTGGACGTGAGGGACCTCGCATCGATCCATGCTTGGGCACTGTCAAACCCTGCCGCTGGGGGAGAACGATTCATCGCTTGCGCTGGTACGCAGATTGACTGTAGACAATGATTCAACCAGCTGATTGTGATCTCGCATAGGAGCATACACGATGCAAGACGTTAGTGAGTATCTTATACCTCGTCTCACACATTTCAGTGTACTCATCAGGGGCTCGCTGTTACAGTCGATGTCCTGCATAAAGAAAAACCAGGTCGCACCGACGTGCCGATCGGCACTCCGGGGAAACCTACCCCAGGCCGGACGGAACTGGATGGGGTCGTCTTCTCGTCCGCAAAGGCTCAGAGGGTATTCGACATGAAGTTCCGATCACTGGCCGAGATGGCTCCAGATGCGTTGCAGTCGTTGAAAGACAAAGGTTTACGCGACTAAAAAAAAAAGAATCGGTGGGCAAGGCGAGGACCACCCCCAGATCTGTCTGCGTAAGATATCACTTTGCTGTGAAAAATATGAAAGTAGTGTATGAATGAATCGTTGGGATTCAAAAAACTGCGCCACTTTCACGTTTTAGACACTGCAAACTGGGGGCCCGTGTTCATAGCGTCAAAGAACGCTTTCGCATCTTTCTCACCAACCATCTTTCATTCCTACCCGAAGGGGCCGAGACACGCAAACAAGCCGACCCTATATCCAAAAGGTAACAGCTGCAGCAGCTTTGGGGCCACATCCCAAACCTATTGCCTCCGATACAGCAGGAAAGGCCAAGAAGATTACATCACGAGGATTATGAATAGTTTAATTAGATAGAGTATGGTTAGAGCACGGACACATTCCGAAGAGGAAGAGAGGGAGAGGGAGAGAGAGAACTCTCAGCACTAACAAACTGAAGGGTATGAACGAGCCCCTTCTCCATCATATATGGTCGACTTTCGAGCGCTTTGTTTTCACCTCTTCCCCCGATTCCGTCAGCATAGAAGAAGAACGTGACCGCTTAGAGCCTAGGGGGCGTGATGGCCCAGCCACTGGATCAGACGTGGCAATGGGTGGGGGCGTCTCAGAGGATGAAGTTGAGGTGGGATCATCCGGGAGCATTGCTAGCGTCCTTTCCATCAGCTCCACCACCTTGTCGAAAGTAAGGAGTTCCCCCTCTTCCCCACACTCAGCTTGTGAGCTCTTGAAGCAGGTTTTGGCGTAATCGGTCATGAAGGGTTGTAGGGGTGCATGCCGTCCGTCCAGCTTGATGTGGGTGTTTGGGTTGAGGAGGAATTCCGACTTGACAGCCATCACTTTGATATCATCCTGGTCTCGGAGCGATCCCAACCGCCGGAGACTGGGAAGCCCTTTCAACATCTTCTCGGTTAGACCCCCTTGGGCCTTCGCAAACTCTTCATGAAACTCCATTGAAGCTTGAAGACACTCGCAGAGCAAAAGCCAGAAGAATGACTCGAGATCGTGGTGAACCCTGTGGAGACAAGCGGGATTGTTCAGCAGCTGGTACGCCATGTAGGGCAGCGTACCCTATCCAAGAAAATTCAACCATCAGTATTAGAAGCCCCGAGTCGAGTCTTAGTCACAAATCAAATCACTTCTGCGTACCGTGGGGTCATGATGAGTTGCTGTGGGTACGCCAAAGCCAACATTGTCTTCGCCACTTTCGATCGCGGCGAGTCCGAAGTCCACAACAAGTCCCCGTTTTCCTTCACAATTATCCTTCAATTTGGTGAGCAGGACATTTCCAGACGAAATATCACGGTGCAATATCCTAAATTTCTTCCATAACTCCCATAGACCTTCGGAGAAAGGTGTCAATGAAGCTTATGATAAACCATTATGAAGATAAACAGACCTTTGACTGCGTCTACGGTGGCACCTAACAGCTCCCTCGGCCCTTTCGCGAGGCGCAGCGGTATACCAACATCAGCGGTGACCAAGCGCAAGAGATAGCGTTCGTACGTCGGGCGATCGGATGCCGACACGTCCTCCGCCTCAATTTTTCGCCTCTGAAACTTGGGCTCGCTCGAAGTCACGGCGCCTTGAGCCGGATTGTGTGCCGTATGCGAGGAGTTTGTTGGATCCCACGTTGTCTTCATGATGCTAGAGTTCCAGATTCGTGTAACTGTAAGCCCGGCATGGTATTGACGGGTCCCGTCCGACTGCTCCGAGCAATCCATGTGTGCGACACAATCGCCGACCTCATTTGCCTTGCTGAAGAACCAAGCTTCGGACACCCTGGCGTCATCCTGCCACTTCTCCGTGATGACACGATCCGCTAAGCCCTGTCCATCGTTTTGAAGACGCGCTAACCAAGCTGCGGTAGACTGGCCAAATAGGGCTCCTCGTGCTTGATAGAGGGGTGGCCGGGTTAAGACGTACACGCGAGGTGGTGTGTCATGCAAAGGTGGTGTTGACGAGCCTGGTTCCTGGATCTTCGTCGGCATGATCGTAAGCGTTGTACGCATAGATTTGACCTGATGACCGAGAACCCTCCCAGCGTTCGAGAAGTGCGTGTCGTAGCCCATGGCCTCGGGATCCATGGTCGCGAGTCGCCCAATCGCTTGAATGAAACCAGTCGTATCCGTCGCGAAGTCAATGAATTTGGTGACACAGCCTGCAACCGTATCCCAGCGCCAGACCCTGCACCCATCGGGCGAGACGCTGACAGTAAAGTAAAATTTGCGGTCGAATTGCTCGATCTTCATAGAGTGAGCGTAAGAGGCGGCTTGTAAGAAAGTATCGACACCTGTGAGTGGGGTGTCGTCGGCCTTGACTTCGAAGGCAACCTTGATGTCTGCCCACAAGTTTTCCGAGCTTATACTATTGGGGCGAGGATCTGTGAGAATAAGAGAGATATCGGGCGCGCCTTCTAGGGTCGGGGTATTCCCTCCAGTGAGTTTGCCTCTGATCTTGTGCTTGGTGACGAAGACCCGCTGTAGATACTCCTTTGAGCCAGAAGATTCGTGAGTCTGAGACCTTGTGGCAGGTCTGGTGGCGGGGGTTTGGTTAACCGCGGGGTCAACGGCGGCAGTGGAGGCAGGGGGTTCCTTTGCGATGGACCAGCTCTCGTCTCCATGTACTCCTTTCTTCCGGTAGAACTCCTGGACGAAGCGGAGGATCGCGACTGTTGATTGACAAAGTTTGGTTTCTGTGGAGTTCCTGTTATTATTCAAGCCGCAGAAGGCCATGCGGCGCTGGAGAACGGCTCCGTCCACATCGTTCCTGTTCATTAGGTGCACCGCTTTGCGGGACCCCGCAAGCAACTTGCTCCGAATATAACGTGTTTCAGCCGAAGTAGTCTGTTCCAGAGCATTGCAGCACTTAGTTGCTATCTTTTCGTCTTTGTCAAAGAGCGAGCCACCACCCCCATACAGAAAGGTCTTGATGAAACTCTCGGTGTTGACCTCCCAAATCGACCTGCCCATTTGGCTGAGGAGGTCATCTTCGAATAATAACTTTTCTTCCTCGGCTTGGGTTTGTGCGGTAATGCCAATACGAGGTGTATCATCATTTGGAATGGTTATTCGGGGGAAATCAGTGTTTGGGGGTTGGAAACAAGAGTGAGCGATTTAAACGCTGACTTGTTTCATAATCTGAATAGTGAAGAGCCATCTAAAGAGCTGATGGTTATTGGTTGTTACGTCATGCGTGGGATGGTAGTTCGCCGTTGCTGTTTGTGTCACAATGAACAACCGACAATCGACTGGTCTCAAACCAGTGCAATATGTTGGACTAAGATTGTCGAGACTGGTACGTACTCTAGTTTGTACATATAGAATGGTTGTGACGCGGAACCCCCCGGCGATCGGGAAACATTACGATCCAAACCCAAGGGTGGATACCTGCCGCACCTCTTCGAGAAAGACAACGCAAAGATGAGTTCTTGTCCGTTGTTTTAGCGGATATGCAGCAGGTGGACGGAGCGGCATACACAGGGGAGAAGATCACGACAGTTTTGACACTAGTTCAGAACGCTGGCCGAGATGGCACTGGACGCGCTGTAGAAAAGATTGCAACTAAAAGAATTGGCAACTAAGAAGGTCATCGCAATACGTTCAATCTGTCTGCATACCATTACATTGCAGTGAAACGTGAAAAATATTACACAGATGAATGTCAGAAATCTGGGCCGCGCCCTTTACGTTGTAGATGTTGGGGCAGGGGGTCGCTCGCCCGCTTTCAGTGCATCAAAGAACGCTGTCACGTCTGTCTCGCTGACCACCTTTCCTTCCTGAGCAAATGGTCTTAGATACGCAAGTAGGTCGTCTCTAGTTTCCGAGAAGTAACAACATCGTCAGGATAAGAGCAAGGAGACCTTAGAGATTGCAATAGCGATCATACCGCATTTCGTTGAAGGCTCTGATACTATCTAAAGCTTTGTCCCGAGGGAGGGTCTGCAGGGCGCGTAGGCCAAGCTCTTCTAGGGATTTTTCTAGATGTAGATGATGCTGATTTAGGAAGATAATGGCTTTTTAGATCAAGCAAGATCGCGTACTAGAATCAGGATCCTCTGGTGGAACGTAGGTCTCTTCCTCCTCGAGGAGGTATGGGAATGCTTGGAGTACCGGGAGACACTGCAAGAATTAATAGGGAGTTGATCAAAAATCAGTGGTGTTTCGACTCGGTGATCTAAGATCATGCCCACTTGATCACATCGACACCATCGTTCCCTCCAACCCTCAGATAGGAAGATGTCACCCTCCCCTTCAACGGCATCTGGCTCGGTCACCTCAAGCGCATCGTCACCACCCTTCCCTCTCCAATCTAGCTGGGTGAATACGCGCTGGGCGAGTTCGTTCATAGGCGGAGCTCGACAAGAAGATTTCGTAGAAGGCGCTCCATTCTCAAGACGGAACTTCTTCGTCGGAGGTTCTTCTGTCAATTGTGTAGCCGGTGAAGCTGAACGCTTCTTTTGTGATGATGCATCAGATGTAGTTGCAGTGGCGCCTGCCGTTGCTGTTGGATCTTCCATTACCGTGAAGTCTTCGCCCAATACCTCCCAACCACCGAAATCCACGGCACCACTGCCACTGGCTTTCATCGGACTGCTATCGAGGGTTGGAGATTTCGAGTTTCGGTTGATGATCATCCGGACGCCCTTCGTTCCAGCCCATCTGCGAAGCCCTGGGATCTTCGCAACACAAGGACCGCAGATGATGCATTCATATCCGGATGCGGGGATGAGCTTCGTACCATCCTCTTCATCCTCTTCGTCGTCGTCATATTCGTACTCTGAAGAAGGTGGTTCCGACGAACGAGGTGGTGGAGATGAAGTCGGGACGCGACCTTTCGTAGGTGACGACTTTAACGCGCGCGCGTCGGTACGCCCGAACAGATTGAGGCAGGATTCATGATACCAATCCTATGTAAAACAAAAAGATCAATCAAGATTAGTCCCAAATTCAGAAGCTAAGTGGAAGCTTGATCAGGTAACCCGACGTACCTCACATGCAAGGCACTGTGCCATGATCTCTGGCTCCGTCTTGGGATCATAGTCTCTTCCGCACCTAAAAGTTCAAGTCGCATGGGCTCCACGTCTGCAGTATCATTTATCATGGCCTGCCGCTCACCTGCAGAATCGACCTTGGAAGTTTTGTCCATACACGTTCTCATCGTTGGGGGGCTCCGCTTTTCCACCTACGTGAAGAGTGCAGTTTATTGGTATGGCCGTGGTAGGGCAGTCACACCGGAAGCCGCGCTTGGGGAAAAGCTCGAGTTGTTCGTGATCTAGCATTCCATAGCGGCGTCTAAGCGCCTGAAGATAAACATTGGCATGGAGAATCTCCGTACTGACCAGCATGACATGAAATGCTGCAAGCCGAACATATCCCCTTTCCCATCCGTCCATCCGGTCCTTTACACGTCTTGCAAAGGTAGATAGCTTGGCGAATGTAACCTCCGGGCGCGTCATAAGTGCATGTATTGAACGCGTGCGGCATGGCGCGGGACGCTTGCTTCAGTAGCCGTTCCTCTTTCGCCAGTAGAGATGAAAGCGATAGAGTCTTGATTGTGGAAGTTGAACCATCTTCGGTTGCTTTAGTTTCAGCCATGGTAAGGTCGATGTGTGGTCGGGATTGAAAGCGCGGTTTCGAGAATACATGACCAAACAACATCGACCTTCGATTGGCATCACACGGAATAATTCCCACATACCTCCGGCTTCAAAATAAGAATCCGTCGATTGGGCGGTTGCTCCTTATACACCACACACGCCTTCATCTTGTGAAAGACAAAAAATTGGCAACGTTACTTCCGTTCGTGGTGATAAGCACCATACTTGTTTCGGCATCATGCTCATTCCGGGTTAGGTATTAGAAAGGAGGAGCTAGTCCTGAGCGGGATCAGAAGTATTGTGTAACTCCTGATGCGGATCACTGTAGCGGAAGGAGCACACAAGCTCCCAGACGGTGATAGGGTTATTGAGCGGCCTTGCAGAAGTTCTCGTGGACACTACCTCGGACGCCGCGAATCTCCGACCATCTTCTTTCGCCTATCCCCTTGTCTGGCCTATGACGGAATCTACACGCATGCCTGTTCAGAACAATTTAATCAACGCTTCGCGCTTGAAGAGGTATACGGGCACAGTCGACCTCGTGCTGTCGGCACTGCACAAGCGCCGGACCGAGCGGACGCTCAATATTCCCCACACGAATACCAGGTATAAAGCGAGCTGTGATGGGAAAACGAAGATAGGCGATACATTACATTCTAGCTCCTCCTGAGCTCCATGAACTTGGCCTATCAACAGTGCCACTCGACCTGCGGTGTGTTGACTCCCATAAGTGACCGCGCCCCTACCCCTACTAATCTCAAGTATCCCTAGACGTCAATAAGCCTAAAAAATTCAAGACAATGAATTCAAACCGTCCTGCTGCTTCCAAGGTTCCGGCGGTGCTTGTGAAGAAAACTCATGGCAGAAGACCTGCCAGGGTCGCCGCCATCAATCACTCGCGAGTTCGTTATTCAGAGACTGAGGTGCAGAATGTAGAAGTGTGAGTGATAGTAAATGAGCTACGAGATCATCGTTCGATGTTGATTGACATGCTTCACTCAGAAACAGTGCTCAGAAGTCAGAAAAGCTGGGTGAAAGCCTCCCCGCAGAACTCTGGAATGAGATCATATCTATCGCAGATCCTCATCCTGGCTCCTTGGCATCGTTGTGCCGCGTCAGTAAGTTATTCGCGGCGGTCAACACTCCAATCCTCTATCGCGACGCGTTTCAAATCGTCATCTCCTCCCGATCGAACAAGAAAGGCGCCCAATTCATCAGAACAGTTGAGGATAATCTCAAGCTTGCGTCGTTCATTCGAATCTACCGAGAGCTCCCCCGGCATCTGACACTATCACCCACAGTGTTGGGTGCCATAACGAACATCGGCAGCGCATTCCTCACATTTCGGGTGTTCGACTTCGTTCAGTACTGTCCTTCTCGAGAAATCGAGACCATAAGCATCGACTTCAGCCCGGGGCCACCAAAGCAATGTGTCGTCGATGGGGATCTCGAGATGCGTCTCATTCAGTGGCTGACAGACCAGTCGTATGTGTGGGACTTGGATATCAGAAGGGAGAATGGGTGGTTGGATGAGTTCCCTCTACCTTCCGGGGCACTGCCCAGGTTGAAGTCGTTAACTTGCGACGCAAAGCTTGCCGTGGTCATCCTACCTGTGAGGCCCGTCAAGCGCTACTCCATCAGACCCCCGCTTCCCACATCATCCGGACGACCTACATCTCAGGAGATTCTGATGGCTAGACAACTCCTGGAAACATCCACACCTCCATCGCTCATTGCGGCACTCCCTAACTCAGTAAAGGAACTCAAATTGGGGATGAGGAGTGATGAAATCGTCGCTAAACTCCAGCTACTCTCCGAACACGCTCCGACGATATCGTACCTGCTCATTGAGGTCCCCGCGCCGCCCCATTACGTGAGTCTGTTTTTATCACACATCTAGCCAATACCCGCTTACACGTACCTTTCTTATACAGGACATGTGTCAGGCCATCGCACCGATCCTTGCAACATTCACCGTCCTAGACAGCTTTATTCTCAACTTCACAGAGGTTGGGTGGGGCGACGTTATGTCTTACTCCATTGGCTGTACACCGCGTCTTCTAAATAACTGGATTCAAGCCTGTCCGAGCCTTCGGACCGTCAGGATCAATGATGGGGTGGACGACACGTGGATTCAAGACGCATTCCGATCATTCCGTGTAGCCAAGCCAGTGAGACTCGGTTACGGGCCGACACCTTGAAGTTACAATAATGTACTCTAGGGCCGGTACGCACAAAATCCGTATGTCTTCGGTCAATATGGTCACCCGCCAAGTCGCTATATTAAATTCTGACAGCTTCTTTTGTTTGCTGGTAGGTGACTCCCGAGTCGATCCCGATTTTCTACGGACGCTACTTGAAGATTTACATACATATCCATGTAGTCAGTTGCAACAATAAAAGCAACCAATTATCTGATATTTCTTGACCATCGCGGGCGGCTTTTTAAATGTGAGCGGTGAGCGGCGATTAGCGATACGATCGGGTCATGTGAATGGTGGGCTGGTAAATCAGTGGGGAAGCAAGGAAGCCGAAACTCTGGCATTTGGGAAGAGAACTGTCTTGTGAGAATAAAATGACAGATCTGGGACTCGTGCGCCTAGAATGGTAGATGCCTATTATACCGTATTTCTTCAACGAATATCGTGAAGGACTCGCCTGACTTCTCGATGGCCGAATTCACCTATGGGGCGCTGTGCAATGTCACGGAGGCTCGAGTGCTACATGACAGAAGATAATTCATCTCTTGTTCTGTGCTATGAACGTTGGATTGTCCCGCTGATGGTGCCATGATAATATCCCATCGTCTACGGTGGAACCCCTGTGATGCGTAGGCGCAAGTAGAGCCGATCGGGACCCGCGCTTTGAGGAGGAGAAACAGACTACGGCAACTTCGCTGGCTCGGAAGGACAGCGCCCTCGGCTTTGCCTTTCCGTGGGACACCAGAACTACGAGCACAACTATCCTTCGCAACTGCCCGTTGAACATGTTACATATATATGACGAGTTTCGCGAAATTAGTCTCAATTGGTCCTCATTGTGCGTAATTACATGCTATCCCCGACATGACTGGTTGGATATCACGTGGATCCAGATCTCGTTCTAGGGACGCGTCAACGCGCTGGGGCCTTGATGTCATGGAAATCTGAAGGAGATATTTTGATGTTCACGTATTATGACTCGTATTGGGAATCATGAAAAGTTGAAAGCCTCAGGAACTGGCTGCGCGGTGGTGTCGAATGCAAGCGGAGCCGACGCTTTCTTTGTGTACACCTCGCCGCACGTGAAACCTCAACCACACAGACACTATAAAGTCCATTCATTTAGCGTGGTGTTGGCTGTCATCTACTACCCCCCTCCCCCTCGGTCATTACCCTCCACCCTCTGTCACCAGTCGATGGTACGCGGTGGAGCGGGACGTTATTCTAGCTGCGGAGCTTTTGAGGCTGTTGACTACTGGCCTGGAAGTAGCTGACAGAGCGACGTCGTAGGCGCTGGCTGTGTCCCTGCTCAGCGTAGTATGGATCAACACAACCGTGTTTCAGTTCCCCTAGAGCGGGTTCTGTGTCGGCGTCGAGGCGAGGCGAGGCTTCGGCCTCGTACACTGCGCTCAAGAATGTCTTCACTGTAAGTGAGCTCCCTATAGTCTTCGTTGACCAACCCTAACGTTTTGCCCATGTCTTGAACCACTCATCCACCGACATCTATCACGACTCCCCCCTTCGCTTCGTCCATCCTATCCCCTTTACTTTCCACTCGATTACCTGTCGGTCAACACATGAATTCCCCGGGGTATCTCGCGGTTGTGGGCTGTTCGGGAGTGCTGGTCTGGCGGCAATCTGCGATTAGGCGCCTGCTATACACTTCTTTACCCAGGGTGGAGTAAAGAGAGGCGGAGTCCGCTCCTGCTGCTCTAGCGCAGGGGCTGACGTCATGGGAGCTCAATACTTCGTGCCACAACTGCAAGGCAGTACCCTAGGATGCGTTCACGTGTTGATCGACACAAGAGGACTGTATCCATCTGATTCACGCAAGGTTTGCTCTCTGAGGAAATTGGATGTGCATGGTACCATGTTTTCCGTAAGTTATTCGACTCCCACTAGAGGAGAGAAACATTTCTCTGATATTTAGTTCACCTTTCGCGTCGACGTCTTTACAGTCCTATCCTCTATGTACTACTGTTCTCTATATTGATAGATTTATTCTTCTGAACATGATACACTTTTCATCCTGATTATGGGGTCCGCCCTCCAGTCTCCATACAACAGCAGAGTCTACAGCGAGTGTAACGACGATCTTCTCCGCGTGCGATATGGCCGTCTCATGGTATGTGGACGGGCCGCCACTGCTGTTAGATGGAACAAATGATGACCAGATGGCATTTGGCGGATTCTTCTGGTATCAGCCACGTCTTCCCGAGACGGAAAGCCGCCGCGCACTCCGGGTCAGTCAAAAGCCTTTCGCAGTCGCCTCAATCTTGCACAGTGCAGTACATAACGTCGCCACCATATGGTGATGGGACATGGTGATGGAAGTATTGTATTTCCTGAAGAATACTTAGGAAGGACGGATTCCTCCCGGCGTCCCATAGACTGGGTTGACAGGTTGACGACCATTTTGAGCCAGGCACGTAGGCTCTCGTAATGTCGGTGGCCTGGCGGCAACCTCCATAAAGTATGCCAGGAAGAGATGACCAGCATTGCCTGCGGGTGGATGAGGTGGGCGAATCAGGAAACGCACGTTCTGTAACACACAGGGTGGAAAAAGACATGTTTAGGTCGTAACATGGGATTAAACATTGGTCCAAGCGATGAAAAAAATTACCCCACTAGGAAGGTGACTTGCTCCATTAGGAAGGAGGCACTTATGTTTTGACTTGTGTTTAATCCCATGTTTCGAGACTAAACATGTCTTTTTCCACCCTGTGACAGGACCATTTGCCACAGAAGTGTGAAACCTATGTCGCGCTGCGACCTTCGATGAAGACCCAACGAACTTAGCGCAGTTCCAGGACAACTGGTGGAGGTAAAGCAAATGGCCAAGCGTGTGTATTGTTTGTTAGTGAAGCATGGAGAGTCAATAGATAAGTACAAGTGGGTTCGAAGGAAATGAGAAGTTGAACGAGGTAAGAAAAAGACAGACAGTACCAAAAGCATGGTCAGACTGAAGGGTAACAGAGGTAGTAGATAGGTTGTTCTGTGACATGGCTTCCATGGGTCTTAGATAACTATAATCTAATGTGTAGATACCGAACACGGCTCAGCGATTTGGGTTTCCGGGGTTGCCGAGACTTTTCGCGACAACAGCGCGACTGTCAACTGAACAGAATTTGACCTTCTATCCTATTCTCCATCCTATGCCGGTCATCGAAACGCTGACAAACCTGCAACAACAGTCACTTTGGGGAGGTTTCATTGAAGCATTCTTGTTTGGTCAGTCACGACGTTAGCCTTGAAATGTTCCACGGCAAGACCCACTTGTGTCATGCCTTTATCTTCCAACCCGCTCTTCCAAATGACCCTGAAATGGCTGGTTAATGATGCTTAAAATTCTATCATAGGCATCTACAGCTGTCTCCTTGTTGTGACCCTATGGATCCCAATTACTACGAGACGGCCTCCAACTGTCATTGGGTGGACAATCATCGCCATATATTCCCTGACTATAGGCCGAGTCGGTCAGTGGCGTGTCTTCACTGCTGTGCCAAATACAGAATAAATCATCATTTCTTGTTTCTAGTCATCGACGCTTGTATATGCTTCCGCGATTTATTCGTAAATAGTGGAGTTACCTTCGAACCAATCGATTATTTATTGCGTGCGATGCAACAGTGATGAAAGCCCTATAACCTTCGGCTTCTGGTATTGACAAAATCATGATCGATGCTTATTTAGGATGTTTGTGTTTGCCGCGGTGGGTCCACAATGTTTGTTGACATCCTATGTGTCACGATCGCACTATCCATTAGATTACACTTGCTGACAGTCTTTTTTTGCTGGAGACTATATGTCATCTGGTACGTCAAATCACTGGTCGTTTGTTATCCAACTGGTTTTGGAATGGCATAGGCCCCGGAGTATTCGCGTCATACTCTTTCCTGCCGTTCTGTTGGTGGTACATACGATCATATGCATCCCGACCGTTTCCCTCAGCTTTCTCTTAGCCTCAAAACCCCGCCGCATACAGTACCTCCTTTTCCTCTTCCTGTGTTTAATAGGGGAAGTGGTCACCGCCTCGCTGTACACCTCATACACCACAGTATTCATTGCGGGGCGGCTCTGGTGGGTCGGCCGCGAATCAAAAAAAAGTTCGCGTTTCCAGAAGAGGCAAAAGGAAATCGCTATCAAGGCGCGATTGCGGCGCTTGTTCAGAGCGGCGTCATATATTCGACCATGACTGTTCTGCTGTTCAGTGCATATTTGACCAGGAATGTCAGTACATCTCTCTCATCTCTAGCACGAAAGCGGATTGATGAAGTAGTTCCTTTCTCTTCCTGCAGGTTGTGATGACATTATTGGTAAACAAAATCTCCGCGGCTGTGAACGGTATGTCGGCCACCTTACTCGTCCTGGTGCGTGGCTTCGCTTCTTTCTCTGCTTATCACTACTCTGAAAACTGAGGCTACAAACTCACATAGCAATTGAACTTGTATCAAGAACGCACACGGAAACGCGACGTCGATGGTCCACCTCTAACGACTGGTACAACTTTCAGATTTGCAGGTCTGGGAACGCCATCAGTAACATCAAGGGAGCAGTCACCGACCCAACCATCAATCGTTACCCGCCGTCGAGCTCCGATGTCTATGGTAGAAGGTCAGCATAGCGGCCCCAGCATGGATGTCGCACATGGGAATCTATCCCACTGCGTGTGACCTTCACGCAGTGCGATACCAATGGCCGTTTTGTCATGTCCCTATCATGCGGCCCCACATGCTGAAACCATGTGTCCCAAACCCATCACCCCAGCCAGTACCTATGCGCTTCTGGCTCCCTCGCTATCGTTGCTGCATATCGACAAACTCTTATTATTTTCGTTCGGCCCAGTCATATTATCCCGCTCGCTTTAATTACACCGCTTTCATCGTTTCCTGACAATTTATATGTCATGATGTGCCTGTATACTCCATTAATCACCTATTTTTGTCATTCATTCGCATTCGGTATGATCCCGAGAATACATGCACCTCACTACCAACCCAACCTATAAACAACTTTGCTTGTGCCTTTGGACGTTGAAGAGACTTACTTGTGATTGAATATATGAACCCTCGGAATTCCTGAGATTCCATTTTATTCACCCTCAGTCCTCTGGTCCCGTCCTCTTCAACCTAGAACTATTCACGCAGCTGTCTCAGCAAACCCATCAATCACTGGCCCCTGATGCTTCTGCGTTGGCCGGCTACCCCTATGCCACATCGCCGTAGGTGCTTATGGTCCTCATCGCACTTCCAACCACTGATATTTCGTCCATACCGGGCTCATACCGTTCTAGTGTCATGCCACTTGTTGTCACTGGTGCTTTGCCGATTGGACAGTGAATGACAGTAGCAAAGGCGGTGCCATCCGGTGTTTCGCCAAACAAGAGCGTAACATGAACATGGTGTAAGCGGTCTGTCAACTCCCGACTATTATGTGAAGACGTGACAAGGTGTCATCTGTCCAGAGCACCCCATGAAGCCATCCCAGTATTGATTTCAACATTCAGGTATGTACGTCCATAAATATAACAAGCTTGGGGTTGGTTGATGATATTGTATAAGTAGTCTTATAATCAATAGAGCAGTCGCAGCGGATGCACTCTGGTGGTGAATCCAAATCGAGGCTTCTCGGAGTGTCTTCCGATGATGTCGCCGTAGGTACCATTACCTCAGTCCAATTCACGATTCCCGATCACCGCCAACATTCCAGGAAAACAATGATGGCAGGCTACATACCATCTTTGGATACTATGCAAGCTATGTTAAAGGTATATCAGTGCAGGCGCTCAAGTGGATGGTCCGAGACACTTACAAACGGTGTTGCATAGGGTGGAGCAGCTTCGGTTGCAGGAGGCGCCGCATTAGGTACCCAGTAATCGATACATTTACAGCCAGAAACATGGCAGCTGAAGCATAGTTCTCTTTCAGGCGCCGGGATACTTTACTATGGACAGAACTTCTTAATATATCCTTCTGGGTTTCCCCAAGGCTCTCGGACTGGTATGTCGGCGACCCCAATTGAGGCATTGGAGTTGTACGTTATGAGCTCATTTCGACCCTTTGACGTGCCCAGAGGTATCGACACCTCTCCAGTACAATATGTGCTATCATGATATAACATTGGAGACTACCGACAACATACGGGTCAAGGCTTACTTGATGCTGCAAAGGCAGGACGTGCCTGCCACTGGCGGCGTGTACCAACAGGCTCATATTTACGTGCCGTCTCGAAAGGACACGGGCGGAGAGGGCGTGGAGATACCCGTTGATAACAACTTGAAGGAAGAAGATTTAGAGGCAAGTACACCAATTGGAACCCCTTGTCACAATTGCAAGCGAGCTGACGTCTGGGACTTGTCAATCACATCCCAGATAGCTCGGTCCCAGCCGACCGTTTTGATATTCCATGCTAATGCTGGGAACATGGGTCATCGTCTCCCTTTGGCGCGTCTTTTCTATGAAAGGATGCGATGCAACGTGTTC
The DNA here is from genome assembly GCA_019633535.1 of Tulasnella sp. JGI-2019a. NCBI lineage: Eukaryota > Fungi > Basidiomycota > Agaricomycetes > Cantharellales > Tulasnellaceae > Tulasnella sp. JGI-2019a. The sequence continues at coordinate 26,738 of WSUE01000304.1, forward strand.
ATGCTATCATATCGTGGGTGAGGGCACCTGGATCCCGTGACACCCCCATTCAACCCCTCGTACTGAAATATCAGCCGGTTGCTCTTAGATATGGTCTTAGTGAGGGCCGACCATCTGAATCAGGTATGTCCAGAGATTCTACATGATTATCCAAGTCTTCGTTGATATCCCTTCGTATAGGCATCCAGAAAGACGCGCAAGCAGCCCTGGACTTTGTTCGTTCGCATCCAATCCTCAAGTCAACCAAACTGGTAGGTCCCTTGATTGGCTGGTTTGTAGAACTTGCCTTACAATTCTGACAAATTCGATGTCACCTTCCTCACTTCAGATTTTCTTCGGCCAATCAATCGGCGGAGCAGTTACTATCGACCTGGCAAGCCGAAACCCCGACGCAGTTCACGGCGTTATTGTCGAGAACACGTTCCTCTCCATTGTGAGTCTCTCGTCGAGAGGGGTCCTGCCATTTCCATCACGTTTGGACTGACAATATTCTTTATGCTGCCTCAATAGCCTGAACTTATCCCATCAGTCATGCCGTACCTTTCCTCCGTATCCTTCCTCTGCCACCAACATTGGCGCAGTTCCACTTCTATACAAAAGATCCCTCAAACCACGCCGATGCTGATGATAAGTGGTCTTCAAGACGAAGTCGTACCGCCTGCGCACATGAAACGACTTTGGGAGATTGCAACCTCCAAGACTAATGCGGAGGAGGTGGAGATGGAGGATGAGGATGAGAAAGAGGGCGCTTCGGGAGAGAAATCGATAAGAAAGTGGCGGAGGGTAAGGAAGGGCGCCAGGTGGTGGATGGAGTACGCGGATGGAGCGCACAGTGAGCATCTCCGCTTTGTTGATCTCACCGAAAAAAAAGAGACTGAATCAGTGATTGTCTAGATAATACTTGCACGCGCCGCGAGTATTGGGCAGAGGTTACACGTTTCATGCAGAATTTCAGCAAGATGGCTTGACTTAGATGGGCCTTTTCCTCGTGGTAGCCACACCCCCCAGACGTTTTCGTACTTATACCCATCATAACCTAGATCACTTACACATCTATCCCCTGATTTTCCCAATGGAGTTGATGGGATGTCGGCGAATGCATTTGCGGTCAAGCCTGGATTGGGACGCGACGGCACCGCCATTGCCTACCTGAACTTTAACTTTATCGTGCTCATGCTCCTTTAGTGATTTCTTGGAATCTCAAGATTGGTCTCCCGCCAACTCTTAAGTTTTGATCGTGGCTCTGCTTGTACCGGTGTCTACCAAGGGTAAGTTCGTTGGATGTCGTGTCGAATTGGTTATACCCACTGGCCACACCATCCGGGAAAGACGCTCCGTCAGCGATCGGACGGTATTCGCAATGTATTAAGTTTGGGGATCTCATCTTGAATACGCCTGGCCATGGCTTAGTGAATCCGGAGACCACGAAAATTGTTCCAGGAGGGAAACGCAACCGACAATTTGGATGTCCCGCATCTCGAAGGGAGGCTGAGCATCGTTGCGATTACGGTTGCTTTTTCTCATGGCCAGACCCAGACTTTGAAGAACCTCAAGGTCGTGTTAGAAGCTCCTTGGACAAGGTCGCCAAGACCATGGTAAGCGTCACTCCACGGGCGGTCAGTAGCCTATAACTTGGTCCTGATCTTATGCCTTAAATCTGAGGTCTTCTTGAAGGATTGGGTAATCTTGTGGGGATGAACAAGGCCAGTGCCAAAGCGTTTGGTGACCACAAACCTGCACGCTCTGCTGTGCGTCCATCACCCCCCCTGATTTGAGATTAATCGGACCCACATTGGCTCAGGTTGAAGTTGCGCGCGCTTGTCTACAGACATGTTGGTCGGTATAGATTGTATCGCTGTGACTGAATAAATATTCAATTGAATTGGCGAGACATTCTATAGTTGCATCAACCACTCAAAGCTTCTGCTGAGGAGTGGGAGCAGGTTCCTTGTAGCGAGCCTGACCATAAGAAGACCGGAAGTCAATAAAATGAATCTACGGGTGATTTCACAATAACAACAACACGTACCATCTCTCGTTCCTTCTGTTTATACCCGCACTTCTCATAGAACGCTGTAAAAAAGGAGTGTCAAGACCAGTCAGCAAGGATGGAAAAAAGAACCAGTGAGCACTGAGACGTACGGATGTTGTCTAGACTGCAATTCAAGATGGTCTTGTACGCTCCCAACGCCTCGCTAATCTCCGTCAACGCGGTAACAACCCTCAAACCCAGCCTCTTCCCTTGAACCTTTTTATCAACAGCGATATCCTCAATGTGCCCAACGAGGCTGAGTCCACGCAAAAACTTCCACTCCATGAAAACTGTACCAGTAGCGACGATCTGGTCGTTTTCCTTGTTCACGATGGCGATGACGACGTAGGTCGGGGGTAAGCCAGTGTGAGCGACGGATTCGTTGATGGTGCGAAGGGTGTGGAAGTGTGTCGTATAGGCCTTTTGAGAAGGGGTTGGGGAAGGGGACAGGACAGAGAGGACGGGAAAATGGGAACGGGTGACATCTGTTGAGGAGAGGGGTCGGATCTGTAAACGCGGGGAGTTTGTTTTTCATAAGTAATAGCTCGCTTCAGTTCGCGCACATAACTCACGTGCAGGTCACCGGGGAGGGATTCTTTGAAGGATTTGGGGATGAAAGACGGGTCGAACAAAAGCTCGAGGTCAGAGTCGGGAGTGAAAGAAGGCATTTGATGTTGAGTAGAAGGGGTGTGTTGTGTGTTCAAACGATATCGACGAGTCGAGGTATTTGAGGCTTCGGTAAATAATGAAGAGAGGAAGAAAGGCGCAGTGTTGGAGTTACGTTTCGTTTCGGACAACACCGTCACAGCCTCGGCGACCCTGAACACCGCTTATATAACCCACACACGTTTCACAGCCACTTAAGCTCTGCATGCTATAGAATAGGCAAACAGCTTTCTTGTAATGAGGCATAGGATTACACGAGATGTTCCCGACGGTAGTATGAAATTGTGGAGACGCCGGGGTAAATGGGCGGTGGTGCGGAGAAATGCAAGAGCGAAAGCAAAGAGGGGAAGGGAAAGAGGAGGCACGCATTTATCGCCCAGCCTTTCCGCCCGTTCCAGTACCCCGCATACCCTGCTTCGACTGTTTCGGTGCTCCAGCAGCTCCTCCAGCGCGTGCAGGCTGCACATCAAACGAACGAACGAACGTTAATACAGCGACGCAACGGGACCGAAATAACCAGCAACAGACCTTGTTCTCTTTGGCCTTCTTGGCCTCTTTCTCCTTCTTCTCTGCCTTAGCCTTGGCAATCGCCTCTTCGCGCTGCTTCTGGCGGACCGCCGGTGCCTGTTGCTTCCGTGCGGCGATCTCAGCTAGGGATAAGCCAGTGATACCACGCTGGACTTTCACGGTCTTGCGACTCTTCTTCTTCGCGGCACCCTCAAGGATACCTATGTTAAGCAAATGACATTAGATTCTGATATCCAATCCTTGTGTCAATCGGGGTAAATGGACATACCCTTCCGGTGTTGGCGACGGTACACTTGTGTCCATGAAATATCTCTTGGGTTCTTGCGCTGATGGAATAGGGATTCATGCTTAGGCTTGCCGAATCGGAAGATCTAACAAGGCAAATGAACGCGATCGGGCAGGGTTTATATTCTGACATTGACGATATTCGACGTCCTGACCTTGCTGTCGCCACGGACGAATAGACGTCCTTTTGACGGATAGATCTTGTGTCCAGAGAATGAATCGAGTTCGACTTTCTAGTTGAGCGATACGCGTTAGCTAGATCTTGCGACAGAAGCATATTCCACATACCATCTATATGAACATAGTACCAATATCGAGAAACATGCGGTCAGCATCCCAGCCTCTATAGCGCACTTCTATCCCAGCTCCCATGAACGATTGCAATCCCGACTGTCTATCGTCATTCATTCCATCCGATCCGCCGCTTTGCCATTTTAACCCTATTCCACCATTCTTCCTCCTGATAGTTCCACCAAGCGGTTCAGAGTTTGGGTATTGAATAGGGCTTACCTTACTGAATGCGTGGCGTCGTCGGCGTTGGGGGTGTTCGCTTTCTGTGGATAATCACACCGTGCGGAATCAAGGGGTCCGATCGCCACTAATGATGTAATCAACACCATCTCATCTCTCACATCCATCGTCCTTGGTACGATGTCTACTATCAGGTCTTATATAATCGAACACCCGCAATTTGTTAGTCGAACCTCCATGTGAGGGCCATATTTGAGCATAACGCTAGTTCATCAAACCACTCTTCCTGTTCGATCATACTATTATAAACCCCAATCGTCCGCTCTTTCTCCTCGCAAATTGCCCGGTAGCTATGTAATACATCACATAGAATGGATGGTGATTGGGCCAACAACAATGTAGAATGTTTCTTTGACTAGGCCCTCCCATGTCACATCTGATCTGGGTGTTCTCTTCCCAAGTGTCCGAGTCAATTAAATCCAACATCGTCCATGGCACACTGCCCATAGGGCTTAGACTTTATATTAACTTATAGCCCGAAATGACCGATGGGCGAGTGTGATCTCGTGGACACCCGTCCCGAGCAGCACATCATATCCCAACGTTTGAAGACAATCAAGACCCCCCAGCCTACTTTGTGAATGATTTGATTAACTACAAACTATTCTCTCGATTTGATCCTCTCTATATCAATAAAATAGTCAAAAGAAACAGTTCCCAGAGTGATGTTCCAAGTGTTCGGGTTGGTTCCAAACCACATTGCTTCACGTCATCACTTCACACTATCCAGATTGAATTGAATTGGCTTGGCTTGGCTTGGATAGGAGAAACACTATTGCACAGCTCAAAGCGAGTTTATTTCCGCAGAGCAACTTGTCAACGGGGCAGAAATGCCTGAAGACGATAATCACGTCGAGGCTGCTTTGTAGATAATATGATATGTTCTGTCAACTCGATACTTCCCATGTCAATGGTATTCAACAAGAAATCATCTTAAGCGCGCATCTGATCTGGGTGTTATCTCTCATCAAGTGTCTGGGTATATATCGCGACTACACACTGCCCAGCTTGGCTTGGCTTGGCGTGTCACAGGAGCAGCACTATCGTATAGCCTAGAGAGAGGTTGCTCCCCCGGGAGCAACTTGTCCGTGGAGCACATGTAATTCCGACGTTTGAAGATGAATCGATAATCAACTGGCTATAGTCTACCTTGTGAATAATTTGGTTAAATATGATGTATTCCTTCAATGTGACAGTTTCCACGTCCATGGCAATCAACGGGAAATTCTACTCGTAAGTCTGATCTGGGTGTCCTCTCTCACGTGTCCGAGTCGATTAAATTGCTCCATGTTGCCAATGTACACTGCCAATGTCTTGTCTTGGTCTGGCTTGGCATGGTCTAGGTGCCTGATTGCACCCAATTATGTTAAGACTGCAACCATTCGCTTCACCATCACCAATACCGCACAGCGCCCTTCCTCCAGCCACACTCTCCAATACATCTCTTGATCATATCCACCATGATGAAGTCAACTCTCGCATTCCTATTCCTCCAGGCCGTCCTGCTCGCCGCTCCAGCTTCTGCGGGCGGCTGCCGCGGCTGCCCCTTTCCATGCGGAAGAGTTGAAAACCTGAGCAACAAGCAAATGCTCTACACTACCAACCCCGATCCCAACCTCAATGCCCATCCTGGTCGCTGTGATTTCCAGAACTGGTATACTACGTGGCCTTGGAGCACCGAGAGAAAGACGGTGTCGTGCTCCCAAACACCCCTTCCTGCGGGCGTCAGCAAAGGAGGCTGCAGCCAGAACATCGACGTTGATGGTTACACATTTGCATCCAACGACTACTTTGTTGATGGGGTGCGGGTGGGAGCTGGACGGTGGACGAAGATCCCAGATACATCGACTGTGACGTGCCGAGAGTCACATGGGCAATATTTCTGCTCGTGAATAATGTCCAATGGATCATTGAAGAAGGAGACAGCAGCCCGCCGGGGAGGGCCGACAGCACGCCTTCCCTCATCCTACTCGCCTACGCTTTCTTCCCCTATACCAAGCCTATACCTTCCCTTTTTACTGTAACCTTTCATGTCGCTTTCCCCTTCTTTTACCTTTTTACGGCTCACACATTGCCCCTCATTGACACTCTTCACTCTGTCCACGTGTTGTCTCATATCGCCGTTTAGTCAATTTTCGTCTTAAGCTTGAATATGATAGTATTACCATCTTCAAGAAAGAGAGAATGGACTTCAAGGACAAGAGTCCGAGCATATTGTGAAACAGCAACTTGAAGAGAAAATAGTCGTGGGGTGCAGGCGCAAGACACGATGTATGTTAAAAGAGGCTATTCGACGATACAAGTCTGCTTAAATCACACCGCACGTTGAACTTATAAATCCCACCTCGATTAGTTCATTGTAAGCAGCGGGTGAGATCCGTCATTTGAGACCCTTGATGGCGATGTCGGACCCGAAATTCCCGCGATGCCAAGGAACAGAAGCGAAGCCTCTCCTCATCGTTGCTGTGCTCTTCGCTACTCCGTCCCGCCATCGCCATACCAGTCACTTTAACTACTAATCAGCGGTCGAGGGTATTTTAGGTAGACTCTTACTCCACATCGATCAACCACTTCCCCTCCAAAGCGCTCACTTTACTGATAGGAAAAAAATCATCCGGTGATACCATGCCGCCCAAAACCCAAGCTTACATGGACTCGATCTTAAACATCAATCGTGCACCGAACTACGGGAGGGTTGATGACGATGACGATACCACAAAAGCTCTCATCCAGGAACCTCAATATGGCTATAGTGCGAAGGACACACCGATGGGATATCCGCCATCGTACCCTCCAGCGTCGGAATACTCATCAGATCGTGGTCCAGTGAGGCCAAGACCAAAACAAGTGGTTAGTGATTGCATCGTTGGGTTAAGGGGTTTAATCATTGACTCCTGTAACATCACGTATCATTGATCCGGACAGGTTCCTATGTACCTCCGGCCATGGTTCCTCGCCGTGCTCATATTTTTCATGCTCTTGCTCGCCGCTGCAGTTCAGGTTGCGCTTTACAGGTCGCAGCAGACCGGTGGTAAGTTCAGAAGTTTTCATCGGACCGCTTTGATGACGTCGTCTGACTCGGGAGTCTAGGCTTCGTGGTCCCTAATATCGATGACTTTGGTGGCGCAAATTTCCTCAAGTCGGCCGTACCTGTAATACTCGCTGGGCCGGTATCAACCCTCTTCATGAAAATGGATGGCGCACTCGTGGGGATGCACGTAAGACACTTCAAGCTATGGTTCTGTTCCGTTTACTTATCGAGTCCTGATATACTAGCCATACGTTGCTCTTGCACAAGGTCGTACAACTGCGGAGAGGAGTCTTCTCTTGAGCTACGGCGGAAAGTACGTAAAGATGAACCGTCCACGAGGTTTGCAATGATCACTTTTGCTTATCCCTTTTGCACCGCAGCCGATTGAACATCATAAGGCGGGCTCTTATGAACTCCCACTACCTTGTGGTCTTCTCATCCATCCTCTGCCTCTTAACAACGGCGTTGTCACCCTTGGCCTCTGGTGTGCTTACGAGTCGAGGCGTCGGTGTTAACGTACCCAGTAAGTCCCTTTACACCATACACACATAGCGCTTGCACATGCTAAATCGGAAGCTGTCATTTTTCCTCAGATATTCGAGTCGCCTCTCAAAAGTCGCTAGGCATGATTCCCGATGCCAATACCCTCGAGACATTCCTCGCTGCCGCAGGGTATGCCTCCGCAGCGGCAGTCCAACCGCTCGGCCCCGCTCCATTCACCCTCGGCTCCTGGGCCGTGGCCCAATTCACTGTACCACCCCCGAGTGGGCCCGGCCAAAACGGTACCGTCTTCGTACCCACCACCGCCATCCAAACTGAATCCGGGTGCGGCACACCTGATACGTACAGCGGTACAGAAACCAACGGGGTTTGGTCATTCCAAGCCTCTTGGTCGGGATGTAACGTCACTATAACCGCCACAGACACGAACTCGGATCAGGTCGGCGTCGACCCCGTACCTTTGTGCACAGGGGACGGGGTAGTGATCAGTCAATTCGCTCAATTCCAACCGGTCGTCTTTTGGTTCTTCAGCAATAGCTTGAAGCAAGGGAATATGGTGTTCTGTCAACCGAAGAGCTTCGCGTACAATGTGATCGCGGGTGTGGATTTGAGTTCGAGTCAGATTACAGCGATGACTGTGGTGGATCAGAATGTGGCGTCGAATAACTTCACGGGACCTCCCACGAACGGACAGACGTATAATGGGTAAGCGGTGTTCTCTTACACCCCCCTCCCTGTCACTGGAACTCGAAGTCTGATCCAATGTTATCGTTTCACTACCTTGGGTGTTTGTAGTGTTCAATTCGATCTGTCCGCCGCCGACGCCGTTACCAAAGCGAGAGCTCTGGCCATCCAATCCAGCTTACCCGATGCCATCGCTCGGGCTGCCAGGACAGCCTCTGGAGGGCTGGCAGGGCTTATTTCGACTAACAGTGGGCAAGGATTGCTCGATGTCACCAATAGGACTTATGTAAGTCATCAAAAGCACATATCTTTCTTACTGAAGCACCGAAGTTCGCTAACGAGAATTGGATTGTATCGCGGCTTTTCAGTCCCAGTTCCTCGCTACCGTTGCACAGACGACATATTTCTTCGATAACCAAGTGACGATAAATTCGAAAATCGTGAATTGGGAGATACGCCTCTGGGTCTAGTAAGTTCGAGTTTCATTACCCCAACAACACCATTTTCTTCGCGTTTGGAATCTAATATATTTGGTTTTATCCACCTCGACCCACTAGTCCCATCGCCGCCCACGCATTCACAGGTTTACTAGTGCTCATCGCATCCCTTAGTGCCATCGTCCATTATTTCCACGCCAGAGCTCGAAAAGACGTCTACATGAGCGCGGATCCATCGACCGTCGCGGGGGTGGTCACCATGACATCCGAATCCCAATGGATCAAGATACTTCAAGCTGGGGACGACGATAAAGCGATCGCTCAGAAGCTTGCTGGGAGGCGATTTGGGATCAGTCGGAGGACGTGGCAGATCGTCGCGGATGGGGAGGAAGAAGGGGCGTACCCTGGAGCTTCTGGGGATCGGACGTCTTTGTTGTCTCATGCTGACTCTGGGAAAGTTGATCCTTGGGATAAGCGATGAGGACATGCTCCCTTGATGATTCTTGGAAAAGCCTTAGGCGTCAACGCATGTATGTAGAGAATCGAGCGAACTATGTCTGTAACTACGATGTACCCATACAGAGGCGTTGTTATAGCAGGAACCAAGACGGAGACAGTATGACTTTAAACACCGGTTGCCAGAATTGAAAACATAATATCGCTTGCCAGGGGCGATTCAAGGAGTGACAATTACATTCAACAATTGATTACAGCCTACAACGGACAAGCTACTTGCACTGCTTCAGGTACAACTTCTTACAAGCTGCCTGCCTGTTGATCCCATAACTAGATATCACTGCATCAACGAAGCCCTCATGGACCGGTCCCTCCACGCGTCGAAGCTTTTCAAAGCCCGACCTCAGCTGCCCTGTCGACGTGTTCGAAACGATGCCGACGCGCGCCTCGTTCTCGCCCGCCATTGCCGTCGCAAACAGCACGGCACTCGCGGCGACAACACTGGGCATCGTAACCGTCTTCCTGTGAGCCACTTGGCTAAACTGCGTGGCGAGAGCGGCGGCTTGTTTCGACAATCCGAGCGATCGGGACGAAATGGTGCCGGCGTCTTCCACCGCCTCGTTTCTCACCCGCCACCGCTGTCGCGAACAACACGGTACTCGCCGCGACATCACTGGGTCCCCTAACCGTCTCCGTGTGAGCCACTTGGCCGATCCCCGTGGCGAGAGCGGTGGCGCATTTCGACAATCCGAGCGATCGGGAATACCGTCGGATGAACCGGAGTTCGAGCGGCTCCGATGGGCCTTGCACGGTATGACTGGCGTTGAAGTCGCCATCGGCAGCGGTCTTCCTCGTGAAATGGCGTACGAGGTCTCTATGGCACCGTCCAATCTTGTGCTTCTCCGCTCCAGTGGCGCTGCTGAGCTCTTCGAAGCTCACCGGTTTGATAGCGCGTCAGGATGCCTGGAGTACGCAGGCGGCGGTGATCGGATCGATGGGGGCGTTCAATCCAAAGACTCTCTCCTTCTCCGATGTCACAAACGGTTCCAACGCGATTTCCGAAACGGTCGGCGAACAAGCGACGAACTCGGAGCTTAGAGTCCACGCGTTCCAAATGAAGGATCTGAAATGATATGGAATGGGATTGGCTAAAATGATCTTGGAGAATTCGAAACCCTCTGGACGCACTGCACGCTTTGAAGACTCGCCCTTTTCCTGAACGCGATGTCAGCAGAGGGGCGACCACGGTTCTTGTTTTGTGGTTGAGTGTGTTGTCGCGTTGCGTACGATGAGTGTGGTGGTAATGGCAGTGGCATGCGGCGGTGGTTTATGGATGCTGTGTTTGAACGGTGAAGATGAGGCGGGAGGGATGGAGATGGAATGAGGATAGCGATGCAGAAGAGCGCTGTTAGATATACTGGAAACGCATTCAAAAGTGAGCGGATGTTGGACTGTTTGCAAACCATACATAAGATGTTGTGAAGAAATCGATCAGAAGCTTAACAAGCTGGTAGAATCATATATCGGACCAAGGGTTCCAGTGTGTTATTGGTTGGGCGCTTGATGTTCCCGCGAATTGAGCGCCTGCTGCTGTTTCACATGCTGAGTAGCTTATATCCCCCTAACAAGAGCTCTAGCGTGCCAGAGACCGCAGATTCATGTTTGATTTCTTCATATCATCTTCCTAGTGTAGTGATTGACGTGTTTATATGTTTCAACACCACCAACTATGCTGCAGATTCAACATATGAGCGGGACAAGGCGTGATGTATATTAAAAGACGGTATTCTATTCGGAGATAGAGAGGGCACAGCAATTAGCATTCAAGTCAGCATGGTTCCTTCATCGTTGCACTACACATAGAATCAGCCCCATCTGGGGTGAGCTATTTTTAGCCCAGGAGATAAGGACCTTATGGCAATTTCGGAAACGGAATTTCCGCGCTCCGCAGCGCCAAGAGATCGAAGCTTCGCCTCGCACAGCAGGCGCTTTAACTGATAATCAGTGGCTGAGGGTACTTTAGACAGACGCTTGCTCCACATCCATCAACCCCACTTCCCACTCCCCCTTCCGAATTGTTACGATCCTATCATGCCTCCCAAATCCCAAGCTTACATGGACGCGCTCTTGAATATCAATCGTGCACCAAACTATGGGAGGGTTGAATACGACGACGATGCTACAAAAACCCTCTTGAAGAACCCTCACGATGGCTATAGCGCGAAAGGGACGCCCACAGGGTATCCGCCAACGTATCCTCCAGTGTTGGAATACTCGTCACATCGTGGCCCAGTTAGGACGACCCCGAAACAAGTGGTGGGTGATCGGATCGTTATAACAAGAAGATATGAGTTAAGTAACTGACTCCACTAATCGTTGATCTCGACAGGTTCCGATGTACCTCACAAGCTGGTTCCTCTTCATGCTCATATTTTTCATGCTTTTGCTCGCCGTCGCAGTTCAAGTTGCCCTATACAAATCACAACAGATCGGTGGTAAGTGATGCTGTAGCTTTTTCAGTAATGACGTCATCTGACTATAGCACTACGGGGAAAAGGTTTTGCGGTTCCCAGCATTGATGATTTTGGTGGAATAAACTTCCTCAAGGCGGCTATACCCGTAGTACTCGCAGGGCCAATATCGACTCTCTTCATGAAAATGGACAGCGCGCTCATCGGGATGCATGTAAGCCACGTCAAGCTGCGACTGATGATCGTTTTCTTACGGAGTATGGATATGCTAGCCTTATGTTGCTCTTGCACAAGGTCGGCCAACGGCGGAGAAGAGTATCCTCTTGAGCTACAGCGGGAAGTAGGTTATCATCAACCATCTGGAGTGGTCACCCTTTACTTATTACTCTTGAACTATAGTCGATTCATGATCATTCAGAAAGCCCTTATGAACTCCCACTACCTTGTGGTCTTCTCATCCATCCTATGCCTCTTAACGACGTCGTTGTCACCCTTGGCGTCGGGTGTGTTGACGAGTCGAGGAGTCGGTATCAACGTTCCCAGTAAGTTAGCCCGTTCACGACATACACACACGGTACCCGCAGATTCTAACCGCAGACTACCATTCTTCCTCAGATATCCCAGTTGCTTCTCAAAAATCCCTGGGAATGATCCCAGACGCTAACGCTCTCGAGACATTCCTTGCCGCCGCAGGGTACGCCTCTGCAGCGGCAGTCCAGCCGCTCGGCCCTGCTCCATTCACCCTTGGCTCCTGGGCCGTAGCCCAATTCACCTTACCACCCCCGAGTGGGCCAGGCCAAAATGGTACCGTCTACGTACCCACCACCTCCATCCAGACCGAATCCGGGTGCGGCACACCCGATACGTACAACGGCACGGAAACCAACGGGGTCTGGTCGTTCCAAGCCACTTGGTCAGGATGCAGCGTCACCGTCACCACCACAGACACGAACTCGGATCAAGTCGGCGTCAACCCTGTGTCGTTGTGCACGGGAGATGGGGTCGTGATCAGTCAATTGGCTCAATTCCAACCAGTCGTTTTTTGGTTCTTCAGTAATAGTTTGAAGCAGGGGAATATGGTGTTCTGTCAACCAAAGAGCTTTGCCTATAATGTGATCGCGGGTATGGACTTGAATTCGGGCCAGATCACGGCGATGGCTGTGGTGGATCAGAATATGGCGCCGAATAACTTCACGGGCCCGCCGACGAACGGACAGACATTTAATGGGTGAGCGATATCCTCGTCCCTCATTTCCATCACTGGAACTCGAAGTCTGATTTAATGTCACGGCTCCACTCCCTCGGACGTTTGTAGCATTCAATTCGATCTGACCGCCGCCGATAATATTACCATAGCGAGAGCTCTGGCCATCCAATCCAGCCTACCCGATGCGATCTCTCGGGCCGCCAGGACGACTCCTGGAGGACTGGCAGGGCTTATCTCGGCTAACAATTCACAAGGATTGCTCGATGTCACCAATAGGACTTACGTAAGTCTATCAAGAGTACTTGTATTGAGGGATAAGCGTCGCTATCGAGGGTTTAACGATATCGCCCCTTTTCAGTCCCAATTCCTCGCCACTGTTGCACAGACGACATATTTCTTCGACAATCAGGTGACGATCAATTCAAATATTGTGAATTATGAGCTACGACTCTGGGTCTAGTAAGCACCAAGCCCCTTCAATTCAAACACACCCTTCGCGCTGGTCATCTAATATATCTGATTTATTCGCTTCGACTCACTAGTCCCATCGTCGCCCACGCATTCACGGCGGCACTGGTGCTCATCGCCTCCCTCAGCGCCATAATCCACTATTTCCACGTCAAAGCTCGAAAGGGTGTCTACTTGAGTGCGGATCCATCGACCGTCGGAGGGGTGGTCACCATGACCTCCGAATCCCAATGGATCAAGATGCTTCAAGCTGGAGACGACGATAAAGCGGTCGCCCGGAAGCTCGCCGGAAAGCGATTTACGATCAGTCGGACGACGTGGCAAATCGTCGAGGAGGGGGAAGAAGAGAGGGCGTACCCTGGAGCCTCTGGAGATCGGGCGTCCTTGTTGTCTCAAGCCGACTCTGGCAAGGTCGATCCTTGGGATAGGCGATGATACACATTCTTTTAATGATTTTTGAGCAAGACTTTGGTCGTCAATGCATCCATGTAAAGTATCGTACGGGGAATAGGGTGAACTGTGTTTGTAACCACGATGTACTCATATATAGGCGTTGTTGTAGCAGCTATATTCTCATCAACTCTTAATCCATCTGTGGGAGGTTGCCGGGGATCGCACCTCCGCCGGCCGTCCTCCTTCACAAGTCTTTCCGAGATGCCTCTCTTCCAATACCAACATTTTCCGTAACCTTGGGTCTTCCAACTCCCAGAATCCAACATATCCTGAACGCGATGAAGACGAGGGGGAAACCGCAGTTCATGTACAGGTTCGCGTTCCATGTAGCAGGGCTCATCCTCATCTTTTCATCTAGGGCATAGATGGTCAAGGCGATGTGAGCGGAGTCGATGACGGTTAGGATGGGGATGAGCCGGATAAGGATGTAGTGTTGGAATCTGGGCGGTTGTTTCGGGAGACCGGAGAGAAGCGACGCGGCTGTTGAAGAGGACAGGAAGAATGCTAAGAAGCGAATCAGGGTCAGGGTCAGGGGGCGGTGCGAGGCGGTGGAACTGACCGACAGCGAGCTGAAACATGGTCATCCTAAATCAAAGCCGGCTGCAGTCAGGCCACTGCCACCCAGAAACCGTCGACCAAGGAACCCACCTTGTTCTAGGATCCATCGTCTCGTTGGTATATACCTTCTGACCGGGAACCATTTCATTATACGCGCCCGCAGGATCCAAGATCCATCCAATAGCCACGATCACCGCCAAGCTTGTCTCAAACCATGTGAAGACAATGTAATAGGGCCATGTGAGAAGCTGGGTCGGGCGATTAACTGACATCGTGAGTTGTACAAAGAGAAAGAAAGATCAGGCTTTCTATATATGTGGTCCCGGCCCAGTTTATGCCGGGTTGTTAATGACGTTGGTGGTTATTGAGAAGCATCGGCCAGAGGTAACACACCCGTCTAGCAAATAATGGACAATACGCACCCCATGCCCCAGTGTTATCCCTTCGAAGTCTGCAGAGTGATTACTCCTAGGATCTGCGGACGCAAGGTTAGGGAATCCGCCTGACAACGAAAACTGTACGTGAATATGCCTTTGAAGGGATGACTTTAGTGGTGAAAGCGGAGCTGATTATGCCATGCGACGTCAAGAGCCAATATGTCGACCAAGGAATACCACAAGGAGTCACAGTTATGTTGGACAATTGAGTACAGCACACGTACGCGGTCACAATAGGATCGAGGGGAGTGTTCAGTCCGAAAACCTTGTCCTTCTCCGATGTCACGAACATTT